>JAVQJD010098782.1:0-17279 GCA_036023655.1 Nannoperca australis | reverse complement strand
TGCAGCGTTCTGGATCAGCTGGAGAGTCTTAAGGGACTTATTGGTGCAGCCCGATAATATGGAGTTGCAATAATCCAGCCTAGACGTAACAAATGCATGGACTAGTTTTTCTGCATCTGCTTAAATAGCCAACAGAAACTGATTATAGCTTCACAGATGCAAAGAGCTGCTTCTGTATTTCTTGTTGAATACTTGGGTAACCTTGGCTGAACCAATGATTAACTTGGGTGTTATTGTAGAACTATTCATATTGTTTTGCCAACCATCTTTTTTTTTTAATTTTCAGATGGCTCTAAGTCCTCTTTTCAGAATGAATGATGCTGGCGATGGTGTGACCAAAGTCCGCGCCAATCGGCAGGCCCATGCTGCGGCGACCAAGTACAGAGTCTTGGACAGCAGCAATGGTTGCAGCCTCCTGGAGCTCCAGCCTTTGTCTGGTAAGAATGCACTGCTTTCTTTGGGATCCTGACACCAGTTTGCAACGTTTCTATTACAGACTTATTTCTACTTGTCTGGTTTCTTGTGTCCACAGGTGTGAAGCACCAGATGAGGGTTCACATGGCATTTGCTCTGACGTGCCCCATTCTTGGTGACCACAAATATTCCCACTGGAGCAAACTAGCACCCCAGGTAAAACACGTTTACAACTTCATAGTATGCCACTCTTGCTTTACTGGCATATGCCTTTTATAATGGCACATCACATCACATGCGTTCCACTGAAGGATACAATTCTCCACCTGCATGTTACTGCGACACCATTCAACAACTGTTTTATTGTCATATGCCAATTCTTAGTGGTATGTCTACTGGCATATAGCAATAAATAGCATGTCACTTTTAGCGTTGATCAGTTACAGTATTGGCCATCTTGCAGTATAACTGGCATGTACCAGGAATAATTGGTATTCGCATGTGAAACATTACATTCTGTTTACAAGCTGTATGCCCAGTAAGATGTCTTTGTATCCTACAAGTGTATTGTGATAACGGTCACACTATGGGTTGAGGTTTACCTGCAACTGCCTGTGCCAACCAGCATCTTGTACTTCAATCGCAAATTTCTTCATTTTGTTGTGCAGATATTACCGGAACGCGTGCTGGGAAAGCTTGGGCTGGAACAGAGCAAGAGTCGTCATCTTCCTCTTCATGTGCTCGCTCGACAGCTGACGCTGACAGAAACCGGTCGAGCCGACATCAGCGTGTCCTGCCCTCTGCCTAAATACTTCACACAAACACTGCATCGACTACAATTAACTCTTCCTGATAAAGGACTATGAATAAACACCTATTTAGCTTTTTTTGATGTCTCAGTTGAGAAGGATTTCAGAGAAAAAATGTAACGTCTCATTTAAATGATACAAAGCTGAGGTTTTGTGAATGTAAAATGATCAAACACAGAAGAGCTGGTGTGGAAAATGACTGTACAGTGCCATTCAACTCATTTTAGTAATAAAGAAATGAAGCAGAACCGTATCACAACTATCTTTGTCAATGCAGTTCATCCAAATGTACATGTTATTTCATGGGAGGCACCACTGGGATATGGATGCTGTTGATGTGAAGAGTCATTTAAAAAAAAATAAAAAAAAAGGCCCACAACTAATCCTTATTTCAAATGTCAACAGAGTTGCATTTCCAGACAACACAGCGCTAAATGGTTTTCATTTTTGAATTGCTTGACATGATTTTTGATACAAGATTAATATTGTGTTAGCTAAACAAAGAGGTTTCCATCTGCATCTCCTGTTCAATAACCTACTGTACAGAGATACAGGAATAAGTTGGCAAAAATCCTTGATGGGCATTTCAATCACTAGCTTTGACCTGAGAAAAATGTTTCCACTCTCCTGAATGACTACGATATAGCACACAAACCTGTGAATATCTGCGGATTAACTCACTCGAATGACCCACAGGCATAAATGATGACGTCATATTTGAAAAACAGGCACAAGTTCTTCAGCTTTGAACATTTTTCAACACGTGATCCAAAATGCAGTCGGTATACAAAAAAAGGGGTTGTGGGAAGTGGTCCGTGTAATTGTCCAGGAAGATGCAACGTATCATAGTGGGACACTGAAGAGGAGTAAGACGTGGTTAATGGTCTGTGAGGTTAAGTAGTGAAAGGTTAAATATCCTCACATCATATTGATAAGACTGACGTTTACAGGAAAATTCACCTCTGGTTGAGGTCAATCATATTCCAGCAGTGGTGAGTCACTTGCCAGTTCAAAAGGTTACAGAGGCAATGGCTTACAAAGGTAATCAAGAGAAAGACCAGTCCACCCCACCAGCTGAGAGCAGAAAATGTAAGAAAAAAAAAAGTAATCTGCTGTCAAGATACACTCCAGAAAAAGATGATTGTTTCAGAAATTGTTCTGTTTGATTTGAGATGGCCATTGAGGTTTACAGAGTCAGGATGGATACTGCATAGTCAACAGTCAGTGACTGGACAACTAGTTCCCATGAATCCAGTCAGTGCTCTCGGTTTAGCTCATGTTGTCTGGACCAGCGCTGATGATCTCCTGGATCTCTCGGACCACAATGATGCGAGCCAGCACGTGTTCCACTTGCTGACTCGTGAGGGGCTGAGATGAGTACCACATTGGGCTGTTCGGCGCCACCACAGGCTCTGGGGTCATGTAGAATGCATCGTTGCGTCCCTTGACGCTTTGAGGGCTGGAGACGGAAAAATGGGGGGTTACGTTTTGTTTTCTCGTTGGTATGTTCTGGATAGACAGGGTTTATGTGATGGAGTGTCACTCACCATTTGAAGAGATAAAAGTCATAAAGTTTAATGGGGCAGCGGAGAGGATTCTCCGGATCTTCAGCCTGCTCTTCATACATTTCGTCGCTTCCTGAAACAGACGTCACACAGCAGGTCAGCAACAGCTGTCAGTGGCTGTGATTCACAGCAACAACATGAGGCTAACGGTAGTGAACACCTTTCTGTCCCGTGCTGTGTGGACCTTGTCCTTTGAGAAGGCGGATACTGGTTGCTTTGTCCTTGGCATTAGCGGGGTTCTTCCTCGTGTGTCTCAGGACCTTAGAGAAAGCTACCTTCATGTGCTGTTCAGGTGTCGTCAGGTGGAAATGCCTGTGACAAAAGACACATTTTTTTACCACATGCAGCAATTGCATCTAAAATACATGTCCGTGTCATAACAGGGAGCAGCTACTCAGGTCACTCAGTTACTCACTTAGTGTTGAAATACATTAGAGTTGTGAGCAATGTGGCCGGTGAATGCGCACCAAGCTGTTTGCACTCCCACAGCATCTCCTCTGTCACGTGACTTGGAATAACATAACCTAAGATTAAAAAAAATTATAAAAACAAATGCAATCAAAAGTCAATTCTTACTATAAAACAATAAAATAATATTGTAAATGTGGATTCTCTCTTACCTAAAGGATGGACACTAGGTGTCCAACCGTCCAGGATTTTGTGTAAACACCCACAAAAACGCGTGTAATACGGATCAGAGAAAATATCGTCCACGCGTCCATTTTCGCAGAGATACTACAAGAAGAAAATGTACAGTTTAAAACTCAGAAAGCCGTTCGGCACGACGCACCGTTTAAGCATGAGCATACTAACCTTTTGTATACACAAGAAAACATAATACAGAACATCGGATGCAAATTGTTCTTCTTCTGCTCCTCGTGCCTCCTGCGTCATCAGGGAGAGGGCCAAGTTTAGCTCTGCCACCGCGCTGGACACCAAGTCTTCTTGAAAACGCAGAGGCTGGCGACCTGCAAGCAGCCACAGAGGGACGAGCAGAGGCAACGTTTTTTACGAGGGCTATAAAGTTTACTTGATAATAATAAATGTTATTCAGTAGTACTTCACCAACAGCTAACACAAAACAAAACTGACAGTTTATTGCTTCCAGTGGTTTCAGTAAGTACACATAATGATAGATATCAGCGTTGTTTGATGTCAAATACAAATGTGTGTTCAAAAAATAATTAGTTGACTTACGTCCTATGGGTGCAAGCTTTGTCTTTTCCTGTTTGTTTAGCTCGTCGTTTTTTCGCTTCACCCAAAGGCGCCAGACCTCCAGGCCCTCCTCTGGCTTTAGACAGACAGGAACCAGAATCTCTGTAGGCGGTTCAGCATGAGCCTCCGTCTCTATGTGACCCTGCACCAGACCAAAATAAACGCCACGGTTAATGCTCTCTGGGAAAGAAGGCAGTGAGGAGAACATGCATCTAAATAATCACATGATAATAATTCACGTGATATGTTACGACTCCAGAACAAACAAGACGTATTTGTAAGATTTCAGACACTATCAGCAGCTTTGAATTGGCAAATGTCAAGTGTTGTTCTTAGTATCTCACGACTATATAGATGTTTGTCTCAAGTATTTTTGTTTTGTAACTTTTCATCGATTTTATGCATTGAATTGCGGAATACCAGGGGGAAGACATTCAGGTCCAGCCATACTGATCTAGCTCTGCAGAATGACTGTAAGGAAAAAAAGTGTGTTTGAACCTGCAGATGAAGCTGCTGTTCTTGTCCCTCTTCTCCTTGGCTCTGCTGTTGATTTGGGTCCCATATGTGTACCGACTGTGTAGTGTTGTACGTCCCTCCTACGGTTTGCACTGCCACAGGGATGTGAATGTTCCCGTTCATGAACTGCGCTGGGAACAGGGTCTGTACTATTTCTTCCTGTGTCCCGGTGGAGGCTGACTGCACATCTACAGACCTTGATGAGGAACTGGGGGACATTCTGTCCTTACCGTTGGTGGTGGTTACTTGCACTGTGCTATACGTCTCCTGTGGTATGGCAATGTGAGTCACACCCTGCTGCTGTGGAGTGGAGTACACCGGGATGGTCCAGGTCTCCCCTGTGGGGCCTGTGATTGTTCCTGTAGTGCTGTACAGTTGAGCGCTGTCGACAGTGAGCAAATCTGGCCGTAGGGACACGTAGCTTTGCTGCTGCCCTTGAGGGATGGCTAGTACTGTGGCCACCTGCTGGCCTTGTGGAACGGCATACGACACAGCTAGAGGGACGTCCACCTTCCGCTTCTTGGCAGGTTGGAGAACAGTTGAGACAGTGCCGGACCTCCTCTCTGCCTCTCTGAGAGAGTCCTGTTGGTGGGAAGGAGACATGGCCTCTATGGTCTGGATCTGGATCTGTTGGCCACCCTGTAGCTGGATCTGTTGGCCACCCTGTAGCTGAATTTGCTGGCCACCTTGTAGCTGAATTTGCTGGCCACCCTGTAGCTGGATCTGTTGGCCACCCTGTAGCTGAATTTGCTGGCCACCCTGTAGCTGAATTTGCTGGCCACCTTGAAGCTGGATCTGTTGGCCAGCCTGAAGTTGAATATGTTGCCCCCCTGGCAGCTGAATATGCTGCATTCCTTGTAACTGGATTTGTTGGCCACTTGACAACTGGATTTGTTGTCCTCCAGCTACAGCTGCAACCAACTGCGCCTGAATCTGTGGAAAGCAGTGGACACAGTTACAGAGCAGCAATGACGCACCACATGGATGCACTTGATGTGGGTTCAGATCAAACCTGTACCTGCTGCTGCTGCTCCTCTGTGAGCTCTCCCTGCTGGACGAGCTGGGCTGCAGAGATCGCCTGCAGGTCCTGCTGAGAGGGGGACGCCACCTGAAGGACCTGGCCGACTGCTTGGTCCTGCTGTTCCTGAATCTGAACCTGGCACAGAGGGAGAGTATGAAAAATAAACAGGCCTGTCAGCAGTCATATCAAGAAACTACTTACCTCACCGTTCACTCTGAGGTACTCTTTTCTTTAGTTGGATGATAAAGTGAGTTTATCTCCAAATGAATTGTAGCATTTCTGCACGTCACACAGTGTAACGGGGAATTTTGCCAACGGGACGGTTTCTTCTCCACAGAAAAGGTTACATTTGTTACAGAACTGCATCTTTTGTTGTTAAAGTGAAGATCAACAGTAGAGTAGTTGTCTATTTTTCAGAACGGGCTAAAGTCATATTTATACATTTTAAAAGGACACACAGTGACAGACACGAGTGCAGCAGTAGAAAGAAGGTGAATGATGGATCCCACTTTACTGTGTAGCCATGGCAACCTCTAGGGAGCAGGGAGGTTACTAGAAACTACAAAATGAATAAAGGATTGAGTGAATGTGCTACTGTATGGATTCATTAGGTACCTCACATTCAAGAACTAATGCATGTTACTTATCTTATAAACTTAATTGTATATAAATATATACAGTATAATGGCAGCTATATTCTCAAAGGGAAAGAAATTAGACACTTATTAGCAGAATCTTGGTTGGTTTTGAACTGGACTCATCGCCTTTCCTCAACAGCTGGCAGATTAATTTAGCAATTAACTTTAACTTGTCAACTCAAACGCAAATGCAGCGCCTACTCATTTGTTTTCCTCTTGACACTGAATAATGACAATGTTTCTGGTTTCTGCCAGCGCCATCTGTCTTAAGCAGTCTAAACACAATATGTCATAGTATGAGAAACCGCCACTAGCATATAAACTAACCTGCACTTGAAGCTGCTGCTCAGACTCTTGCACAGACAGATGAGGTGAAATGTCTGCCGAGGTCACCTGTACCTGCCGTAAAACATGTACATACATGAAGTGCAGCACATTGCACCCCACTGGAGAATATCAATAATATCAGTCAACAAACAAGAAGGGTCCTGCCAGATTTAGCACTCACCGGATACGCCAGCTCTAAGAGAGAGCCAGCCACCTCAGTGCTGTCCGTGTAGATACAGTTGGTCCCCTGCTGTTGGTACACCATGGCTGTGGTGGTGGCCGCCCCTCCCTGCTGGCTGAACTCCTGCAGCACCTCTGGGCCCTTGGCAAGAGACTCCAGGAACTCCTTCATCCTGTGCTGAGGCACCGTGCGGGCCTTCTGCCGCACATATTCGTCAAAGGAAACCACCCCACTCTCCTGCTCATTCATCGTCGATTGACCTGGAAAGTTGGAAATACACTTAAAAACATTTGCGAATCCAATTAAGTCCAAAGCAGCTCATATTTACAATTAAGTGTACTGAAAGCAAATAGATCTATAATTAATCATATTATAATAAAAGAGGGGCAGTGATCTACTCTTGCACGACATAATTAGCACAAAAATGTAATTTAAATCCCCGCCCAGTTAAATAGGGGACGGTAAAATAACATAAGTAATCGGGACAAAGTACATTTGGGCTTGTAATACAATGACTGGGCCACTCTAGTAACTTAAACATTACAGTCACAGCTAAGTCTAAATTGTTATAATATTAAAGAATGTGTGTTTAAATGTTTATAGAGCCACCAACAATATGTTTGCCTGACTATGTGCTGAATGTATAATAATAGTGTCTACGTTATGGCTAGTGGTTAGCATTAGCATGCTAGCTTCACAACGTTAGCAAGACAGTGTTGCCCATATGGATACTTGGTTTGCTAGCACCCGCTAACTATGTTCAACACCACCGAACACCAATGTGATGTCTACTGTAAATTATACCATTAAACATATTTTTGCTCACATTATAACAAACATCAAAGCAACAGTCCACCCATTGCAATAGCATGACACTAGCTAATCAGTGTGCTAATGTTAGCTAGCTAGCTCGGTGGCTCTGGATCCTGTCATGCTACCTTAAATAAAACGAAATCCTCTCCTTTCCGCCAAGGCACGGTGTTTAAAACTAAAAAGCCGATAAACGTCTAACAGCTACCACCAGCATGCCGTCCACTTCACTACATAGTGCGCGTATCCGCCGTGTATTCCCGCAAACAATGCTGTGATTAGATTGCGATATAAATGTAACAGCAGCAGCGAGCAGGCGAGGTCTGACGTCTGCTTATTTCAGGGTGAGCTCCGGGCAGGCTTCGGTGTAAAACAAGTTTTCCAGCTCCAGCAAAGCACTGCTTTATGTATCCAGTCGAATCCCGAGTGGTATATCACTACAGTTTACACCACACAGAGACACATGCAAAAAAAATCCACATCCACTGTGTTTTCTCCAGTGAGATATAAAATGACGGAAGTATAGGCCCCGAAAACAACGCGATTCCTCTCCAGACTGCTCTGTCAGGCATCGGCCTGGCGCGGTGTCCTATTAACGAGAGTTCCCATCCTGAGACCGAGACCAGCAGTATTGTGTGGCTCTCTAAAACTGTGAAATGAAAACTGAAGTGACATTTACACAAGCACCTGCGTATAGTCCAGTGTACAGTACGTCACAAGATGTAATTGATCTGTTCAAATGGACTGAAGCAACATTACCAACATTTTACATTTGATTTAATGGAATACAATATTATCTGTACATACAGTATTATTTACTACCTACTATTTTCTTTTATATCTGGCACTAAAAAGCAGAGAGGGGAATTAACAGACATGAAATAATGTAAAAATATGCAGTCAGATAGCTAGTTGGATACTAAATCTGAATGAAAAGTATTAATTATAAGCTATTCTCTAGAAGAATTTACACATCACACAAAATGCTATTTTTAATGCTGAATTTGGTTGTTTATTGGCCTCATGATGATCCTCATAGGCCACAATACATATGAGATGTGGTTGAAAGCTCTGGAAAAAGCTAGTAAATGGACGTTATTTTGTCAGACTCCCTCCTCTTTGTGTAACTGCATCACTATATATTTGACTATGTAGCACAGGACTCTGGATACCAAGCTCCAAGTTGAATCATTCAAAATGGACACATATACATATATACATTGAAGCAGTGTGAAAATGATTTCCAGGGTGTTTTGGTGTTGTCTGGTAAACATTTGAATGCGTGTCCCTTTAACAAAATCTAACTTCCCCAGTCTGCCTTAAAGAGCCAGGCATGTGCTGCTGAGGGCCTCCCCCAGTTCTCCCCACAACAAACTGCCTCTCGCTCTTCTTAAGGTGGACCAACACAAATGCACTGTGTGCATAGGCTATGGCCTCTTCACACTGGATTGGAAAGAGTTAATTCCCACACTGTAGACTATCTGTGATTCTGCAAGGGCTCTCTGGTGGATGTGGTGGTGGTAATTATGTATATTTATTCATTCATTTTCTTTAATACAATTGTTTAGACACCACTAAAAGAGAGATCATCAAAAGATTCGTCTAAGTGGCGACCAACAATCTCTGTCATCATACAGTATGCATAACATCTACTGTCCACTTCATGTCATGTTTGGCATAAGCCCCCCTCGCATGTGCATACTCAGAGACGGTAAATTGGCACGAGACAATTGTAGTGTTCACGTGTCTAGTTGGCTTCACATTATCACTTCATGTGACTTTGTGCTACAGTAAGAATCTTAATGTAATCCTTTAGAGAAGGGATTTACCTCAACACAACTGTTGTAGAAAGACACAGATTAGGCTTGTGGGCTTTAATTAATAGTTATTTACAATACTAAATATTTATTTTAAATCTACATATGAGAAGACAATAACCTGGAAGGTGTTTATTCAATCATTGTTTCAGAATTGACACCTGTTATTTTGATTTTGCAGGTGACATCAGGATGGGAGGCTGCCAAGTAACCAGCCGGTGCAGTAATAGGAATAAGACGTCAGCTCGGAGGCTAGATGGCTGTGAGCAGACCTGTAAATCCAATGTGTTCAACCCTCGTCTGTGATGCTCTTCATACCCACATCAGAAATCAGACGCTACACACACTTGTACTGCAGCTCGAGACGGACACACGAAAAGGAAGCAGAGCACACGGGATTGCAGGTACATTTAAGTTTTCTGGTTTTATTGAGCACTTTTAAAATCTTTGGTTTAGTTTATACAGTTTATCGGAGAAACTGTTTTGACAAGGGGATATTGTGTTTTGGTAATGTAACGATATAACGTAGTAATAGTTGAGACTTCAACTAGCCTTGTATCTAAAGCTTTTTGGATGTTTTTGTGCTTGTGTTTGACACGTTTTTGCACTTTTTATCAGACATAACTCAATAGGAATGAAGGACACAAAGCTTTTACTTAAACTTGTGGGTTATGTTTTGAGCAGAGTTAAAATAAACATAAACAGAGATAGTGTAGTGTAGAGCAAACTCCCCTGAGGTTGCATTTGGGAAATCAGGTCATCTTTGCGAAATATTTGTCACGCTGAAAACCGTATTACTAAGCATAATACTTGTCATATATGATTTTTTTCATATCACCTGTATTTCGCACATCCCTTGAAGGGACAGTTTGGCATTTGTGACTCAAAGGTCACAGAGAGACTAAATTGGCTCATATTGTGAGTGTTTCTCCCATTTCTTTCTGAGACAAACTATCCACAGATGTTGTGGTGTGTGAACTTACTGGATTACACAGGGGAATTATTGGCCTTTATTGGATTAAAGCGCAACAGTAATTACATGGGAATCTGTGCGACTATTTACCTGTACCTAACCTCTAAAGTCTTTCAACTCTTTCACAATCATATAAAATAGTGTAGTGTGAAAATACACTATTATTAGTTATATCAATGCCAATGTCAACATGATTTCCACACCTCAAAATATTTCCATTAAGATGTGGAAATGTATTTTAACTGTTCCTCTCTTTCTTCTTTGTTGCACTACAGGTCTTGGGATTTTTCATATCAAAAGTGTGAAAAATGGGGCGTCCATCTTTGCTCTTTATTACGCTGACCATGTCTCTCTCCTCACTTGGAAGTATAATTCAAACTTCACATTCACTGGACAACTCTGATTCAGTTCAAATGACTCGAAGCACAGGCCTAAACAACGATGCCCCGTTCGGCTTGGTCAGTGAAGCAGTCCTCCACTCAGAGAGCAGCAGGGGCTCTGTTGAGGGCAGTGGACACAGTGTTGGCAGCACAGTGTCGCAGAAACTCACGAATCAGACTGTCATTCCAAAGGAGCCCGAGCGTGCAGGCAATGAAAACCCCTCTGTGTCTGAAATCGCATTAACTACAACACCAGAACTTACTCTACACCACTCAGAAGCTCGTGACCAAGGAGCTGACCAGGCAAATATTTCAATTACAGGACACACTCGCTCCAGTGTACACGTTATTTTGGAGGAAGCTGTCCTGGAGGGTAGCCGCATAACAACTAAGGAACGGTTCAAAGAGCGTAATTCACCCACAGGAAATAATGATTTTCAGGATGGTAAGTGAACATGTGTTAGTTAATTGAAGTCAAAACATTTGTCAGATTCCATAGTAAAATATACAATGTAATGTAAATTTACAAAGTCACTGAATTCTCCAGCATCCTCTTCCTCCCTCTGTCTGTCTGACATTTTCAGGTTTGGACAAGCCTAAACTCCCCGTCCAAAACAACCAGAACCAGAACCGGTCAGGACCAGGAGGTCCCTGTGTCTTCGGTGTCAGTCCTTGTGTTGTTCTTCCAAACTTTAATGGCACCACTCTGCTCTGGGATGACATGAAGCGCACGCTGGCATTTGCCTGGGAACTACACGTCTTTGGATCTGCCAGCCTTTTCATACTGATAGCAGTCCTGGCAGTTGTGGGAATGGCTGGTGCCTGCACTCTTCCTCATCCCCTCTGTGACGCCCTGATCCTGGCAAATAGCCTCCTGATCCTGAGTGGTACTCTGCGTGGTGTCCTCCTTCTGCTTGATCCCTATGGTACCCGTCAAATCCTGTCTCGTGCTACTCTGGCAGCCTTCCATAATGTTCCTCTGCAGCTCCTTCTGTGGGCACAGGTTGCCCTCGCTCTGGTCACACTTAGAGGGTTAAAATTATTACTTTTCCCACAGAAGCACCAGCGACCATGGGTGATTGGAGTGCTGGCTATCTCACATTGCACTCCATTACTTGTAGCAGACCTTTTATCTCCAACTTTATCCCCAGCTCTCCCTCTGTTGCTACAGACCCTCACCCTCTGCTGGGGCCTCCCATTGTGCATGGGAATCCTCACTAAGTCGTGTTCTAATCAACATCCCTCTCTCTGGTCCTCTGTACCTCAGTGGGTTCCTTCACAGAGGATTGAGAGGCATGCAAAGCGGGTAACAGCAGTGTGCGCCTTCCTGGGGTTTCTCTGCTGCAGCCTTCAGATGTATAGTCTCCTCTGGCTTTATGGGCTACTGGGGAACTGGAGGCGCTTTGGCTGGGGCTGGTGGCTCAGTCAGTTTTGGGCCAGAATTCTTGAGTCAGCTTGGGGATTCTCTTTGCTTGTCCTGGGATCCTGGATCTTCTGGACGCCGTCTAGGGGTCATTCAAGGGGCGATAATGGGCAGGGCAGAAGTGAGGTGTGTAAAGACATGAGGGAGACAGGCTTGTGGGGTTGCGTCTGGGCCAGCATAAGGAAAGGGCCACTAAGGAAATCAGAGAAAACCTGGGAAGAGCTGATGCCAAATAACTGGGCAAAGTATAACCTGTCCAAAGCAGGTTACAGCAACAATGCAATGTATGCGTATGACGAACGGCCATCTATCATTATACCAGAATACAAGCCTGATCTTATAAGCAACAGCAGCGCTGACCCTCAGGCTGCACTACTGTGGCAAAAAGTTGGTGAACGCGAATGTATTCTTTCACTTATAGAATTTGACATGCGTCCCCTGTCCCCTATTAACCTCAGGCGCAGCATTGACAATGCCCTTCATCATGGACAGCTAGTAGCAGGAGGTCTGTTCACACCTCCACCTCCCTCTTGGACGTGCTCTGTGGGCACAGGCACCACTGACGGAGATGGTGGCACCACAGCATTCCCTCCAGCTTATGTTGGCTACGAGTGCACATTAGATACAGAGTCTATTTCTGCCTCTCTAGACCATTTCCAAGCTAAAGAGACGATACAGTCGCCAAGTGCTACCGCTGATTATAATGTCAGTGCTGGGTTTCCAGCTACTGCACATCAGGGGGAAGAATCTAATTCATCGTTCTCAGACGTGATCCATCAACATGACTGGTGTTATGATGATGTCACAGACCTCTAAGCTGTCTACTAACTTCCTACTCTCGATCATCCAGCCATCATGAAACGGCACAATCACGTTTTGTGGACAGTAATGCTCTCGCATGACATGGCCTCATCAAAATGAAGTTTTGTTTTGTGTCTGCTGCTGTTTGCTCACGTACAACCATGGATGTAACCTAACGTCCGCTAGCTGTATTAACAAAGGTTACATAACATCAGTTATATTTAACCCAGCCCGGTTCTGTGTGAGCAAACAACGGCAGAGAGAAGCAGACTTGCTGTTCAAGAGTTCCCGGTGAACTCGTGGAGGTCATCGCTGTAGGTTTGTAGTGATGCCAGAAGCTTCAGAGCGGACGAGAGGACGGCTGGTTCAGGAACAGTGAAGTGTAACGTTTTTTCCGTAGTATGCAAATTATACATCAATCGTGCTCTCCTTGCCGCTCCCCTCAAACTCCACTCGACGCCAAAACAGTGACAGAGTTGAAACTGAAAATTTGACATTGTCTGACAAACAATTTTCTTTTTGATGCCAAATGTAACTGTCACTAATCTGGCTCCATGAGGGTGAGGCCTGGTAGGAAAAAAAAAAAAGGACACTTTTGTTAATCTGCTCATTGCGATTTGACTTTCATTGTGCCCTTTGAAATATTCTGTTCTTGCACAACTAATCTACAAGTAAACTGCATGGACATTATTCCCAATGGATATTACAAGCACTTCATAAGTATAGAATTTTATAATGTTTGTTACTATCTTCCAGTTGTTGTTTGTGTATGCAGGATTGACCAGTTTTCAATCAGTATGTGTAAAATACTGTTTCATCGGACTCAACACCTCTCTCCTGTTTGATTAGTGTTGTAACGTCACTGGTTAAAAGCCACGTGAGCATTTGTTTGGCTTACATTTGATAATGCACTATTTTTCTTTGCAATAATGAATATGATTACATGTTTTCATTGTGTTGTTTGTAAATAAAGGGACTTAACATGAATTATCGATGGTGATGATTGATAAAAGGCAATGATGGAATCCTTTTATTCTTATGCTTTCAAGTTTGCAAAACACAAATGCATTTATATTGTAATGATGATTTGTTGTTTATAACAACATATATCAATTTGATTGAAACGTGTTATTTTTTAAGTAGGCTATCTTAAAGTTAGTTTAAGTAATCAGAGCTAGCATCAATGCACTTCTGATTGAGTCCAGCCAGTTTACCAGTTGATAGAGGTTCATGTAGACATCAAGCCTTATTGGTTCAAATAACAAAGTTGACTTTGGCTTTAAACTCTTTTTATGAGGAATCTATCTGAGAAACAACAATTAGCTTGTCTCATTCTGTTGGCCTATGTCGCGGTTTTATGTACTCAAATATGAATACATGCACTGTCTCTGTGTGCAGTTACATTAAGCTTTTCTTCCGTCTCCCTCGTGACAACGACGCCTTCAGGAGGATCGTCAGGTGCTCTCACTAAACTGACCCGTGATTGGCTCATCAATTAAGCGTTAACCATTTTATGTATGACGGCTCGACCCCCTGCAGTCTTAACGACACTTTTACAAAAAATGAGACCTGTGATGCGTTGGGGAAACCCCTTGTTGTGCTTCGTTGCGACGGCGACTCTCGCGGCCGTACAGCTTTGTAATGGACAAGCTGCTGATTCAGAGCAAAGGCCTTCGTCGCCTGGTAGTCTTCACTTCAGAAGTGTGGTGTCTGATGGAAAACATGACCCTGCGGCTCCAACTCGACACGGTTCACTCGCCCTCAAGTTGGACGAACACGGCGACCAAAGCCCGTCACCCGGTAAGTTAGAGATCCTCTCGCACCTCTTTAACAACACTATCACAGTGATCCACTACTATCACAGGATGGCGCTGAATGTTTAGTGCCACGGAGTTTACTTCCACGACTCGTCTCCAAAACGTCTATTTTAAATAACGTGAAATATCTCGTGGGGATTTGAATCAAACAATAAGCAAAATATTGCTCCTGTAAACTGTTCCAGATGTGCAAAAATGGTGGTAGTCTCCTGCCCAACGCAGACGTGGTGAATTTTAAATTGTTAAACATTTTTTCAAGCTCCACGTGATATAATCACTCATACTGACAGATTCTGTTTTGAAGTTGTACATTAGAGCTACTACCTGCAACCCACACTGCATCTCTGCTCTTCTAGTCTCAAACCGTGATGAAGAGATGGCAAATAAAATCTGAATGCCAAAAGGATTTTTGGGTCAATATATTATCCAGCATTGCTATCCAAAAAGGGATTTGCTTTTGTTTTTGCTTAAAGTCAGAAATAATCAAGGAATGTGGCATAACTACTTGACCACCTCAACATCAGCCCCCCCCCATGAGCTGGAGAACTGCCATGCATGACACCGGCTCTGCTGCCAGGACCCAATACTCTCCTGCTTCTTGCCTGTTGGCAATAAAAGCCAATGAAACTAAGTCAAAACCATCATGTCTTTAGGCCACTACGAATGCAGTTTGTTTTCATAAAAGCAAAACTGCACAGGTTATCTGAAACATTTCAGTCATGCAGTTGTTGATGACTAGTGGAGCTGTAGAGGAATGTGTTGGGTTTTTTATTTTCATGGGATCCACTGGCATGTGCTTGATACCACAAGCATGGTGACACATTCTGTCCCACAGAGTACCTTGAGACTTGATCTACAGTGGGCAGATGTGTATGTGTATATCACTCAGAACCTGCATGTGTCCTTCTGTTTCTGGCGGGGCAGAAACGATACGGAGACATGCTTGTCAAGATATTGCTCCACAGCAACACAACCTCTGGGTCCTTCTTTAAAAAGCATGATGCAGTGGATTAGTTTTGAGGGAGCGAATGAATGTAGTAGTGTTACAGTTTATCATGGCAAAGGCCGTCTGGTGTGTTTTTGGATTTCTCAATCAACAAATTGAATTTGTGCTTGTTTTTCCAGTGTTTCGCAACTGGATGGATGCAAAACTGAGGCGCATGGATCCATCAGTGCAATGTAGTGACAACTTGATGACTCTGAAAGTCAAATGGGTCAGAGCTCCTCACTTTCTCGTGGATAGTGGTAGGTTCAATATTAGGAGTTTATAATTATGGCCATTACGCAACACACTGTTGAACCTGTTTTTAAATGTTTTAATTTTTTATTATGTCATACAGGTGAGGTGCCGCTCACTCCTTTGTCTCAAATGCCCTCTAAATGTGGCCTCTCTGTGAAGAGGTCCCGCAGACATGTGCACGTTGTTGCACCTTACCAGGGCTGCCATGTTACCCAGCAGGTTGGGTCCATTTCCTGTCCGTTTTCAAAATATCTAATGGATGTCTTTAAATCGTTACAAAGCTGCGTGCTATGACAAAATTAAATTGAACTTATAGATATTTCCCACAAATTGAATTTTCATCAAGCACTTTTCTTTCTTCCTCTGTTCCCTATAATTCTGTAAATATGTAATATAAGTGTGCCCCCCCCCCCCTCCATTTTACTTTGCAGGGTGGCAATTATGTACTACCACTCTATTTATGGGGGGCACCAATGACGATGTCGTGCCAAGCTGTGTCACAACCACCCTCTGTTTCCTGCTTCCCAGCTGGGATGGTGCTAAAGATTAGTGGCATTACAGCAAATGCACTCAAAGTTAGGGGTAGGTGACCTCGCAGATTGTCATTTTATTGGTTTTAGAAATCTGCTGCAGTTCATTTTCTCATCTGATATTATACCCGTTGCAGTGTCAGGCACGTGGGAGTCCCTTTCGTCGGTCAGTAGAAGTTGTGGATTTGCTGTTGAAGTGTGCTCTGGAGGACTGACACTCACTGCACAGTACAACAGAGGCTTGTGCATAGTGAATAGGGTATGGTGGGCCCTCTTGTGGTTATAAATGGAAGCTGAAGTCTACGCATGCTTTTCATTTACTCATTTGTTTCCTTGCAGGATGAAGAGTATATACTCTCTCTTCTGTTGGCGGATGTTGAGCTCTTAGTTACATGCCCTTCATTACCAGACATTAAACCTACCACAGCGACAACTACACTAACTATGCCTCCTAGGGACAGTGGCCTGGTCCTGCAGTATCCTCCGTACCCTCAGTTCCCAATATTTCCTCAATACCCAGTGTTTCCTGGGCCCACTCCTCCAACACTCGCTCCAGAAAACCAACAAGCCCCTGCAGCTCCGCACCCTGCGTTTCTATTCATGCCACAGTATCAACAATACCCCTTTATCCCCAGACCTGTACCACCAACGCAATCTGCTGCTCCTCCGGCCCAATTACCTCCGATGCTGCAGTCTCCACAGTATCCATTTCCTTTTTTCCCACAATTCCCCATGGCACCTGGAATTTTCCCTCCACCAACCCCTCCTCCTGCCGCTAGCATAGATGCTTTAGAAATCATAC
>JAVQJD010098771.1:0-15329 GCA_036023655.1 Nannoperca australis | reverse complement strand
CCATCCCCCACACCCATCTGTAACTCATTTGTTCTGCAGTGCTTAGTGACAAGTGTGTGTGTGTGTGTGTGTGTGTGTGTGTGTGTGTATGAGTGTGTTTACATACAGTATGTGTTTTTGCACACTTGTGTATGTGGTCTGCTCCTGTCTGCATGAATGAATGGATGGATGGATGTGTGTGTAGTCCGTGTTTTCTCTGTTTCCTCTGCAATGAAATGGACTTCCACAGAATTCCATTAGTATCCATTTGTGTGAAGAGTTTGACTCTTTCTGACATTTTCCCTACTACTTGTTGGTGTGTGTGTGTGTGTGTGTGTGTGTGTGTGTGTACATGGTGAGCCTGGAGCTCTCTCAAGAGAAGCACAGAGGGAACAGTGGGACTGAATGTCGGACATTTAGGATAGCTTCCAATCCGATACAGTGCAATACTTTGCCTCTTCCGCCTCAGGCTGGGTTGACATTTAATTTCTCTATCCTGGTGACCAATGCATAAAAGAGAAGGTCCTGCTGCAATTACTGACAAGTTCAGTGCAGTGGAGTGTAGTGCGCTGGGATGTTAAGATGTTGAATGGGAGCTTTTATGGCATCACTGTTCTGTCGCGCATACTCACACACTGCTATGCACACATGGACAAAAGGCGAAGGCAATCTTCATTTTGTTCAAACATGACATTATTTCCATCCCACAGAAACATATTGCAGGGGCCAAGACCAAGACCTTTTGTATGATTACAAATGTGATGCAGCATTTCGTCTACGTCAGTCAGGATGTTTGCATTCTTAATTTAATCCATTTATGGCAATTTCAGTTAACTGGCATGGAAGCTATGCATGCCGTGAATTCAGCCTCCTGCTAATGGTTTTAACAAAATGATTTGGCTTTACTCTGTCAGCCTGATAAATATGTGGGATTTCATGTTCGTTAATGACCTGTCAGTCAAGGAGAAGTGGCACAACGGCAACCACGGGTCTACACACTCAAGCGAACATTAGGTAAACACAAACGTGACAAAAAACACAAAACAAATGCCTACACAGAAACACTCATACATGCAGATGCAGAAACAAGTGCCTCTGTGCAGCCATTTGTACATCCATCTCTAGCATGGTCATTCGCATGGTGCCTCTGTATGCAGATTCTATTTCACTCTCTAATCCTGCCAAAGCGTTACATACCAACCTAGCTTAACACCTAGCCAACTGCAGCGACAGAGCTACACCTTGTTATAACTTAAGCTTTTTTTTTTTTACCCCCTCAATTACTGCAGCTCTTAATCCTGCCATCTTTGTTTCTCTCTCTTTCTCACTCTCTGTCCATCCAGCTGTTCTTATCCTCTACTCCTTGTCCTCTGTCATTTTGCTCCCTGCTGGATGCTCACCGAGAGCTTACCCTGGACTCATGCCTGGCCAGAGACGCTGCCAGTCAAACAATTCACTGTAAGTGTGAGGTGTAGAGGGCTTCAGCTACCACCAGGGGTCGGTAGTGTGCCACAAAGTGTTTGCATTTCCTTTCAAGTGATACTCCCAAGCTCAAAAACTAGCATAATAATAATAATAGTAACTCTCATGTTTTAGCAGCAGATGGACTGAATTAATAAGTGAGGATCACCTTTTTCTGGAAAGCATTTTTGTCTGTTCTTTTTGGCAGATCCTGAGAGTAAAACCCCCTGTACCAAGCAGCCCCAAACATGAGCGACAAAGTAAGTGAAGAGGCTGTGGGAGAAGGCTGAAATCAAACTGTACGCTATGTAACAGGGGGAAGTTAGAAGGATGGCGCAGATGGCAGACAGATGGAAGCGAGAGGGCAGAGAAGAGAGACGTAGAGAGAGAGAGAGAGGAGAAAGGGCAGGATCGAGGGTGAATCTATCAGCGTCTTCCTGTGAGGCGTGACAGAGCGCCGGACAGCGAGATGGATGCCTGTAGGTGTTCACTGAGGGGCAAAGCAGCTGGCAGTTCACTCCTCTGTCTTTTGTTGGATTCACCTGGATGCCTCATTGACACATAAGCTGACACAGCACTGGTACTACACACACACACATTCATGCATCCACCCACAGCTAGTCACAAACATGCTTAAAATTCTCAGTAAGCCCTCTAAATAGAAAAAAAAAGAGCACAGAGCAGAGGGGCAGACAACCACAGCATTGTTTACAACAGGATTAATATCAATGTAATGCCAGGCAATTTCAGCTATTTTAAATGGAAGTTTGTGCATATGTAGCTTTTTCAGAAATCACTCTGGAGTGGAGCCCAATGGGTGAAACTTGACAATGCTAATAACGCTGTGGCCGCTCCGTGGAGTGGATGCAGAGACAGAAAGAGAATGAGGAGATAAGTTGGGGAAGAAGTCGAATGCTGAGCAGGTCCTGCCAGAGGGCTGCGAGCCAATATCCGTCACTGTGGCATTAATTATATTCTCTATTCATTAGAGCTCACCCTGGGGACCGCAGTTATTAGACACAACCCAATTAGGCCTGCGGTGAGCTAACGATGCCGGGCCGACGCGAGGGGCAGTGGGACGAATAAGGAAACCTAGAGGGTTTCAGCAGTGCCTCCATCAGCCCCTTTTCCGGGAGAGGGAGGACTCAGAGCAGATGGAAAAGGAGGATCTAAGAGGAAATGTATTCTTACAAGCTATATCCTCAAAGAAACCTGTTTTTGCTGTTATTCTGTTAGTATATGAGAGAAAAGATTTGTAGGGTTTATCTTGTGTGAAATATTCATACGCACGAAGGCTCGCGTCAGAGGATAAGTAGAAGAAAACCCCTTTCCCACACCGGCATTGAAATCTGCACCAGAAATAAACCTTTTCAGAGACAATATCTCAGTGACATATTGTGAAAGCATGATGTTGATATGATGGACATGTGTATGTGGGACGATGTCTTAGTGCAGTAGTCTTAGATTGTTTCATCTCATCCTGTAAATCCTCGTGTATCCTCATATTTTAGAGATTCTTTTATTGCTCAAAAAAAGCTGCTTGGGAAACGTTACTGTACCATGAAAGACAATGACATCTTCTATTGCTCATTTTAAAGGTCCCACAAGGATACAATGGAAGTCAGACAAAGCCCTATCGAGAAGATAATACTTCATTTTTATGATTTAGTGGAGAGCTTCCAAATCTAGATGAGCATTAGCAGATGAGGGGAGTTTTACAGTCTCACAGCCTGGCTGTGACACTTTTTAATGTCACATTTTATTAGGTCTATACCCAACTCAGAATTTTTTCAGTCCAATTGGATTTGACAGTTCAATACGAATATTCGACTATTCGTTTTATTGAACTGTCAGATTTTATACAACAGGGTTTGGCGGGATGTTCAGAGGAGCGGGATGTTCAGAGGAGCAGCTACGCTAACAATGGATTGAAAATGTGCAAAGTTTTTAGACACTAGATATCCAACAAAAGCAAAGATTATATTGTAACAAGTTGCTGTGAGCCGTAAATTCACCATTTCTTTGCAGAAGGCAGAAGATAATGTTATGGCAGCTTCCTCTGTCTCACTCAGACTCTGGGTCTGGGTCTGTAGCTGCCAGTACCTGTCGCAGACATCTTCACCGACCTAATGGGACGATTTGACGTAGAGGAGAGCAGCGTGAAAGTGAGGAGCATTTACCCTGCAGTTACTTCTCGGAACTGAAATGTCCTGGGGACCGAAATTACTGACAGAAATAACACAAAACAAAAAACGACCGCTTGACATAAAGAATCTCAATCGCTTGATGATTTAGCTTTTCAGGGGGCAGCCCTGCATATTTCACAATGACTACAATTTCAGGATAAAATTGGTCTTTGAAATTCGAAGCCCTCAGATTGAACAGAAGGTGCAGATCAATTCTATATCGTTCTGAAATTAGAACAAAACAATGCTTAAATACCACATTGACCTTCCAGCAGCAGGCATCCTCCTTTTCCTGCTCAATATCTTCTTCTTCAGGTTATCTTTCTCTCTGTCTTTAATGATGGTTGTATGTGTGCACGTGGCTGCCCTGGATCGAAGTGGATAGGCTGTTATGGCTGGGAATGAGGTGAATCAATGTATCAGCACTTCTTTGATGCAGAGCCTGTTTCCCTATAGCGTGTCTTTGGTTGATTAAACACATCGACTGGCCTGTCAACAGGCTGGAGGGATGGCCCACTGCAGCACTCCGTGGCACTGCTTCCCCACCATCTCTGAGCCTTAGCTGGGGACTAAAAGGTAAAGGCAACGCTGGATGTCTGGTGATGTCAGCACAATACATCTGACAACACAAGAAAGCATGTCTTCATCTACTCTGTTTTCACTCTTCTCTTTTCTGTACAGTTATACTGTCAAGAAACCTTCAAATTTTGTCCTCCACTTCCCCATTTCACATCCTGCAGCCTTCTCCAAGCTCCAAGACTAAACAACCTCGCTATCCATGGCAATATCAGTCCGATTTGAATGCTAAATAGTTGGTCATATTATGTAATTGGTGGAAATTACATAATATGATAATATAATAATTAATTATATAATTCAACTGTCTAACACTTCTTTTCTGTCTCTTATTCCCTTTATCTCTAACGTTCTCTTCTTGGGGGGGGGGGTAACGATATCGATGACTCCTTGACTACAGTGCATCCATGGGTTGATTATGCACTTTTCCATCCAATCTAATCCAGCTAATGATCCAAGGATTTCATATTTATTAGGCAGCACACCATCATTTATCATTTCCCAGCACTCCACATAAATAGTCATATTGGATTTGAGTAAATGAGAAGCAGGCAACGGCAGAAACTAACTGTCTGGAACCTGGGAGGAATAATGCCCCCATATATTATAACGGGCCCAAATCAGGTATTTGTCTTACAGACACAGATTCCCTACAAAAAAAGAAGGGAGTTTTCCCCAGAAACTATCGATCCAATAAGACCCACTGTGAATATACTCTAAATGGATGTTTTTCTTGCATGCATGACTGGCTGGAAGGTGTTGTCGCATCAACACATTTGGTATCTTTGGATATGTTGTACAGACAGGCCTTAAGGTTTGATTTGAAAGGGTCACTCCAATTGTACAAAGTCAAATTCAATTGAATCATCACAGGGAGCACTGCTTAGCCTGTAAAAACTGTTGTATAATGTCTTCTGGAGATGAGGGTTTCATCTGGGTTATCGTGGATTGGTGGATTTACAGTTTTACAATAAAAGGTTACAAACTGGGCTTTGAAAGATGAGGGCAGACAGGGAGATATTAAATCAAGATGCTATTGAGTGGCATTAAATGAAGTGTAGCTAACCCACACTAGGAATTAAATAGGTAATTAAACGTACTCATTTAGGGGTCATGGCGTAGGAGTCTAAACCATAGTTAACATGCACAATCCTCAAAAATCGGTAGACTGCAAAACCTGCAATTGTTCATTTTTGACTGAGATATTTCCACTGCAAACTGTCTGTTTGCTGTGATTACCGCACTTTATCAATGTGTATGAAAGACTGTAAACACAGAAATTGCACACATGTTAAATCTCCTAATTGGTAAGAAGGCAAGGGGACCTTTCCAATCATCTATAGCACTTTGTAAATGAAAAAATGTAAATGGTTTCTTTGGGAAATATAACCTACATGTGGATCCCTCTGACAGGACTGCTGTCAACCTCTAGTGTCAAGTATAAATCCTGTCGGTATATTTGTTTCTATGCAGCTTAGATTTAGCTAATTATTTTTAAATCTTTCAATGCTCCATCTATAATACAATATGAAATGGTTGGAGTACTCCTTTAACACCAACCCAGTGAAATAAATTGATTCCCTCATTGCCCTCTGGAATATTCATCATGGTTGTCTTAGAAAAAGTGTGAATGTTGGCTTGTTTGTTTTTTCCTCTGCCAACAACTGGATTTCAGTTGAATACATAAAGGATGCATTTCTTTCTTAATAGAAAAGAGAAATTAAATAGAATCTAAGCGACCAACTGTCATAGTTGTTTAATTTAATAATCTTAGCTACATGTTTTTAAGAGTTTGCCATTCAGTTCATTCTTTCTTTCTACTTCTCTCTCACATCTGATGAGGGGAAATTACCATCTTTGTTCACTTTCTCTTGCTTTCTCTGCATACTTGATGCTGGTCTTAGATGTATTCACATGCGCCCATACACACTGTGCGTGTGTACACACACACTGAAGAAACACAGTGGATTACCGATGGATTTGATATAGTGTTTGTTTTCAGTCGGGCCCTATGTTAATTGATCCCATTGATTCTGTCAGGCTGATCCAGAGCCTGCAGGCTCGGAGCCACCCAGCCTCCTTCACCTCACATCCCCACAGAAGTAATTTCATATTCCTTTAGCCAACATATGCACACAGCATTTCACCAGTGTAATGTATGGCATTAAAGTACATATTTCACAGGTCATGGAGCTCATATTTACTTTACTCCTGCCCCATAATGGCCCCACACACTGTTCTGAAATGCGAATTTCTGTTGCCTCAGCAAGTATGTGCTGTTCTATGCATTCTTTCATTTGGCTGAGCAATTGTAATGCAATCAGGTGCTGGCCAGGAAATATGATATGTCACATATAGTAACCTCACAACACTGCTGGAGAGATTAGCTCTGCAGAAACAGCCGAATGGAGTTATGAGCGTGCTTGTTGTCATAGCCAGTGTGAAGTCTGCAGGTGAGGATCAATACTTGGCTCAGTTGTTAATAAGGTCACGTCGTGGTCCAGTGATCAGCACACGAATGACACTGACTGACTGTTTTATGATGGATTATCTCTTGGTGTTTGGTTTAAACTGTCAGTGTCAGATGGCAGCTCTCCTGTGTGTGCAAAGCACGAACTTCGCAGATGGAATACATATAAAAAATAAAAGTACAGATCATGGAATCATGTACAAATGCATACAGATAGACACAATGCAAGCAAATTAAGAAAATGTGTATATATAAATCACATAATATTGTGATTTGGTAAAAAAAATGTCTGGATCACGCTTGTTGTTGCCATGGTTTGTGACTCATGAAGTCATTGAAGTCGGCTATAAGTGCTGTTGGAAAATTAACTAAAATTGATTTTTTTTTTCAGTGGGCGTGTCCCAACCATGTCCAGGCCCGTTCATCACTTTCAGTGTGTCCTCGAAACCGTTTCCATTGTTGTCGGTGCTACTTGCAGAGTTTCCATATTTGGTTGTGTTTTCTCATGTGTTGTCAAATTGGTGGGATACCTTGTAATGTTGAAATTCTATTTTGCCAAGAGTCTATTTTTGTTTGAGTTTTTGCTCTGATATCTTTCCGGGTACTCTGATGCTTTGCATGTTCCAGACAACCCGTCCCTCTTTCCTTCAGTTCAACTCTCCAGCTATAAGCCAGCGCACAGATTAGGGTGCACAGAGCTGTGGAAAATGAAATCTTTCGGATGCAGCCCACTGTGACATTGCATGCTCCTGCTGCCCTCATTCCTACACACATCCTTTAACCTGTACAATGTTTTTTATATGGACACACACACACACGTGAAAGATTTGTGTGTTGATGGATGTTTGTACGACTGGGGGCACCCTTCCTCTCCCTCCGCAAGTCAGTGTGATAGGTAGAACTACTCCAGCGCAGCACCATTTCTAATTAGATGAAAAAGATCCAGGTAGCATTTCACTGTAGTTCTCCCATTGCACTGTGACTGTGATTCACTGTAAGCAGTAGAAGTAACAGTGCTGCTCCACCTTTTTGTCATCTGTTGTAATTTCTACAGCTGGTTAATAGGGGTCATAACTACCAGGCAGAGGTCTGGGGCAGATGTGCAACATGTTCGGCTCTTGACCCTCTGTCCTGCTGGAGAAATAAAAGGAAAAAGAAAGAAGGAAAGATGAAAGGAGGCAATAAAAGAAGGACAGAAAGAATGAGGAAAAGAAAGAGCAAGGAAAATAAATGAAGGACGTGGAGATGGAATTTAAAATGAAGATTTAGATTACACAAGGAGATAATGATGGACCTGCCTGGCCTATAGATTTAAGGGGACCAGATTAAATTTACTCCCCAACAGAATAATCTAAACAGTGAACCAGGGCTTTGATGTACTGAGTCATGGCCGAGCAGAGAAGTGCCATGTTCAGAGATTGTCTCTAATGAGCTCACCCATGTTGAAGTGCAAAGTAGGGTGACATTAATTTTTAATGGAAGCATTAAAAGCTTAGTTAATGGAGAATAGTGAGCATTTGTGATTAACTGGTCAAATTAATAGTGTCACATTAAAACTTTGCTGAACCCAATCTGCCTTCCTTCCTGCAACACAGGGCTTTACAGATGGAGTCAGAAGGGAATGTAGGATTAGAAATCCCTCCATAGAAAACCAAAGCACAACTTGAAGATCCTATAGGATATAATCTTTAATAGTTTTTGGGCAACAATGGAGCTTTATGTCACATAGGAATAAGATATATTAGACTTAGGCAACACAGATTATATTTATGTGATCAATTTATTGTTGATTTTGATCATTTTGTGGGATTTGCTGACAATAAGAGTTAGTCAATAAAAAATATAAAATGTCACTAGTCTTATCCTTTAAAAGAAGCAATTTAGCATTGCACTCTTTTATTCCATGGATTCTTCTTGCTTGGTTCCTACATTACCCACAATTTAACCTGACCACTAACAGTTCAGTCTGAAATTTGGTTATGTTATGCTAGTAGCAGCTAAAAGCCTTGTGCCGCTAGCCTCAAGCAGAGACGAGCAGTGGGCTAACAGAGGTCTGGTAAGCTCACTTCCAGTCCACACCCCCAGATTTGGATTGATCAGTTATAGGGCACTGACGTTATCTGATTTATAAATAAATAATAAAATTCAGCCTTCAGTGTTTTAAATAGTATGTGACATATAGCTCATCCCTCTCTGTCAGCCATTGTACCTAACTTCCTGCCCAATGACAAATCAAACTTTATCTCTAACAAAAGCATATTTTACAGTCTCCTTTGCCTCTGACTTTGCAGCAGTCTTTTTCTCATCTGTAAATCCAAAGTCTCTGATTTTTGATGTGGGGTAGTACCTTTAAATGTGTTACACAAAAGAGTTAGAAGGCACATGATTACATGTGATCAATATTAATTTATCTAACAAGCTTCTATTTTCCAATTGCATTGCCCACTTAATCGCTTCCCTGTTTGTTTTCCTACTGTTTATACCACTTTTGGTGAGATACATTGACCTTACTCGAGAGAATTTCAAAGCTAGAAACAGTCCGAGTTTACCGATTGCTGTTAAACAACTTCTTTTCATGTTAATATTACTAACAGGGGAAAGATGAGCATGCCACTGAATGCTTGATTAAAGAGCCTTTTATATTATTGACAACTGCTGCATTTAAAATGGCCTTCAGTTGCTTCGGTCTGCATGCTAGCACAGACACTAATATTTTATGCCTCATCTCTCTCTCTCTCTCTCTCTCTCTCTCTCTCTCTCTCTCTCTCTCTCATTGTTTCTTGACTTCTTATGTGAGTCACGCAAATCAGATATTGTATTTTAAATATGTTCAAAATATAATTAATGTGACAGTGTGCCGTGCATAGCAAACATCTTTGTTACAGAACAGCTCTTTGTGGACTCTACGTGAAATCCGCTCTCAGTCTTTTCTTGATTTGCTAGTCAGAGCAGTGAAATATAAGCAATTGTACTGCACTGGTCCAATGGGAATAGCAGTGCATACATTAAGCACAAATTGGAGTGTGTATGTGTGTGTGTGTGTGTGTGTGTGTGTGTGTGTGTGTGTGTGTGTGTGTGTGTGTGTGTGTATGCATGTGTGTATGCATGTGGTTGTGAGTGAATGCAAGCTTGCGTGTATGCTGCCCTGTGTGTCACTCCTCTTTGTGGTAAACCAGAAGATGACTGCATTGTTAGGATCTGACAGAAATACTCCAGAGCCTACACTTCTACTCACAGACTCACCCACAGTCATGCAACTCACACACACACACACACACACACATGCACGCCACTTCTCATTTATTTTGATAGATCTTAACTGAGACATACAGAGATGCACTCAGTCACTGAACCTGGAACAGTTGGTCAAATTCAATAATTAACCCTGGCTAAGTCGGTCAAACTATTGCAGCTGGAGACTAAAAGGTGAAGCAACTGCTTTGGTTAGAGTGGATATGCAGAGACACCAAGACCAAGAGCCTAATCTGCTTTAAAAACCCAGACGTTCTCTTTTTAGCTGCTGATGAAGAATTCAGTTCAGGCACATACAGGAGCGGTGGTAATCCAAGAGAACTACCCATCTCTCAGTCGTCCTCACTTCATGGGACACCCTCTATTCCTCTCCACGGTCTCCTGTTAGACTAAAAATCAATCCCCTCGTGGAGCAGCAGCCCATTTGTCCTTGGCTTTGACAGAGGCTTGGGTCAATAAAGGCACTGCATCGCTACTCCCTCGTTGGGCCTCCCAGCAAAGCCTCTGCTTGGCACAGCAATACACTGACTGGCATCCGTGATAGATGGCATAGGCGTGAGAATGGAATCACTGGAGCCAGTCGGAGCCACTGGGCAGCACCGACACCTTCAGTTGCCTCTCCCGCTTTTATCTCATGGTGGTGCATCAGATGGTGAAACGACAGCAACTTTGACTCGGCCCTTTGGATACTACAGTAGACAACAACACTCTAAATCTGAGCTTATTTTTACCTCCTCCACCAGCGTAAAAGCTATTTGCAGTAATCTACTGTTTCTGTTTGAAGTGAGGTAAAGGGGACAGTCATTTAATGGAAACATTATATTAGGACTCCTATATCTTTTTCTTTGTCACAAGTTTACAACTGTTCCTTTCTCTGCTGCCAGCTGTCTTTTCAGTGTGAGATCAATGCAACCCTCCTCTTCCCAGTTGTTTCCAGTGAGCTCATCAGATGTCCAGCTCCACATCTCATCTATCTAGTTCTTCAGCCATTGCTCTTCACCCCTTCACCACCACCACCACCACCAGCAGCATCTATAGACTCACTTCAGTTTCCCATTGTGCACTATGTCAATACGTTTTATTATTCTTTAAGCATCTCTTTAGATACGTCTCTCCTGATTATAATGCGAGAATCAAGAAATACATCTGCAGTGCACACGCAGTTAATCTCTGCTTTGTTTTTCCAATTTGTTCAGTTCAAAGCAATATACTTCCTTTTTGATGAAAACTTTGTTTCATTTGTTTGTCCCAAAACAATTTTTATTCCAACATGTCTCGATTATTTTAACAAAAATCAAATTTTATCACAGTTTTATTGATAACTTTGATCTAGCAGTGGTAAATATTAAATTTAAATGCTGCCTATATTGCTTGTTATTGTGATTAAATCAACATCTGAAGTATTTTTACATACATTTTTAAACCCCAGTAATGTTGTGGGTCCACCAGACCCACAAACTTTGTATGAATAACAAAAAAACAAACACCACATAAGGGTTGAAGAGAATTGTTTCTATTTACCTTTGAAATCTCAACATTAACAATGACAGATCTTCATCAGCTGCAGAGCAGGATACGTACGTCTGAGCCACTGACCTGCTCTTTTTCTTTTTGCCATGTGGTACCTATTTTTCAGGCAAATTCTTCACCACAAGTGGCCTTGAATCTCTTGGACCCAGTCGGTGGAGGAGAAAGTGTCGCAAACGAGGTTGGCAAATTAATTTCTTTAGTGTTAATAAAAGACAGCTTAGCCTGACTAAGAGGAACATAATTAACAAAAATCCTTTAATTTACTTGATATCCCTTGGATGAACATGTGATTTACTAATTAACCTGCTGCAGCCCACTTCACTCAATCCCAGTAATGAGCAGACTGATGAATACAATCCGCCTGACCCTATCATTATTGTCATGAATAAATGTATGCGATATCATTATTACCTTTTACATCTCCTGAAATATCATACATATAATCATGCAGAAATGATGCATATCTATTCAGCTCCCCTGCTACAAACTCATTCCTGAATTGTTCATCTGAAAACACAAGACAACCGCTCGGCTAACAGGAACACACAGACATAGACACTCAGTGCATACACCGAAACACGTTCACTTCCAACACACAAATGATGTCAAAACAAAACAGTAGAGTAAACATTTTGAGTATTGTACTGATCAGGCGGTGTAAGGTACAATACATTTAAACAATTCACCAGAGTGGGGGAGGCCCTATTTAACATAAAGCTGAGACAGTTACAGTCACTTCCTATTCTCAAAACTTTTCATCATGTGGCTCTTGGTCTCGGCTACTTCCTCTTTTGCTACATCAGTACTGACGACACTATTTACTTTCCACCACATGTTTAGCAGAGACTTTATGAAGAGAAACTTCGCCCCATGTGTGTAGCAGCGCTTCAGTTTTCTTTCAGACTTTATGAAGATTTGAAGATTTGGTCGGTCATGGATGGAGACGTGCTCTCTTTGTCATCTTCCTCATCATTATCATCCTCATCAGGAGCAGGAACACGGAAAGAAACTTCACCAAAGAGTGACAGCAGCCTCCCTCAGAACCACCAGGAACACAAATCAGCTGAAGTATTATGGTATGTATTTCTACATACAGGCGTAGACACAAAAACAGGAACCCATAATAGTATAATCTCTAACAATTTAATATAAAAAGTCCAGCCTTAAATAATACCTTAATGTTAAATCAACACCTCTGTGACTGAGTCAACACATTTTTTACATTATACAGTTTGTAATAAAGTAGTATTTATTGTAGTTTTGATTTTATATTGGTATTATATTTATTGTTATACTGTAATTGTGTCCACTCTATGTTTTTACCAAGCTTCCTTAAATATACAGTTTGAGACCAAGCTTATGTAATATATTGGAAGGTTTCATTTTTTACTATTGTCTAATCCTTATTTGTAATCTGTGAAATTCTAATAGCTGTTTAAAACCCAGAGTATAGAATATATTCAACATAATTAATATTCTTATCACATTAATTTCAGATATGCTCAGATAGTTAAATTAAGAATTTCAGTTCAATGACAGGAAGAATAAAGAGTGACTGTGGAGTTTCCCATGAGGTCATAAAGATGTAGGCTTCAGTTCATTATTTCACAACAATGACACTTTATTATGTTGTAAAAATGCAAATAAAATTATACCAATTATAATGTCAAGCTGTCAACCTGAAATAACTTTGTATATTATGGTCACTTTCTGTATTTAAGTGACTAGTATTCATGAATCTTAGTGTGGGCATACTTGGGAAACACTGTGACAATACTACCTACACAAATGATTAGTCTGCCTTAAAATAACCGTGTTGAAATTGTGAAAGTCCACACTTCTCTCCTCTGTAACCGGATGCACATGGAGATGTATCCAGAGTGATATTTGATTGCCATAAGCAGGAAGGCAAGAGATTATCTCTTTCTTTATCATATGCCATGATAGTGAATTACCATTTTGCTGCGGGACGCAGTGGCATTTTGGTGCCCTTCCAAGATGGCGTACGACTGAAAACTTTGTGAAACTGGGTCACACAGTGTGTATCGGCTGTCAGAGAAGCAAAAAGAGAAAAGACTCTGGATCAAGGAGACATGGAGCATGGTGTGGTCCCAAAAGTATGGCTTAATACGCAGAGCTGACTTGCCAAGACGGGGTATTGGACATGGGTATGTTAGCGTTTTGTGCTGATACTGGCCACTATAATTAGACTCCATTTCATTTGTTTCAGCTTCTGCATTCATCCTACATTTCCCAAACTGCTTAACTGTTGGTTCTGTGTGGATGATTCACTCATTAGTTTTCATAAACAGCCCTCACAAATACTCTCTCCAGCCTTCTTGAACCCAGAGGGATGACAGATGGTACAGAGTGTAGATTTAGACAAATATTTTGACTCTTTGAAACTTTCCTTTTATGTAATGACCTTTTTTTATTATCTGATGAGGCCATGTAGGTTTCACACAAACTGCAATGTATCTTTTGAAAAAGGTAATGCAATGTATTTTGTGATAGAACATAATCTTGCTCTATTTCGTTTCTGAAACAAGGAAAGTGCCCTTGTTTTGAACACATTTTCAATGCTATCCTGGAGCTTTGGGAAATGTCCTTAAAGAAATAGGTTTTGGGAAGTATACAAATTCCCCTTCTTGCCGAGAGTTAGATGAAAAGATTGATACCACTCTCATGTCTGTACTTAAAAAATATGAGACAATAGCCATCAGCTGGTTAGCTTAGCTTAGCATAAAGACTGGAAATAAAGAGAAGCAGCAAGCCTGGTTCTGTCCAAAGGTAGCAAAATCCTCCTTCCAACCTTTTTCAAGCTTACTAATTAACATTTTATATATCATAAATGAAGATGTGTCAACAAGTTGCCAGTAATGTTGCCGGGCAGCCAGCAAAAATTCCCGGCCTTACTTCCACATTGAACCCACTGTAAAACTGGGGGGGGGTTTTTTTTTTTTTTTGTGTTTTGTTGCTTTTGTAAAGAGTCTGTTTGGCTGTTTCCTGTCTTTATGCTTAACTACGCTAACCTGCTGCTGGCTGTAGCCTTCCAGTGAGCGGACAGACAGAGAGTGTTAGCAATGTCATTTAACTCTCGGCAAAATATTAAATAAGGATAATTCCCAAAATGTTGAACTATTTCTTTAAGCTTGAGAGGAGAAAGCTTTTATAATCTTATTTTTCATATATTGTGTCGTGAAAACCTTTGCTGAACGCAAAACAAAATTTAAAAATATATATTTTGTCAGGTATATATAACTTGCAAACAATTATCTCCTTATAGACCTTTGTCTTCCCAGTTATACTGCCTTGACCTGACATTACAATTCTCTAAACTCTTGTGTAACACTGGTTTTCACATAGCAGGTTATTGTACGTAAGTGGATAAAAGCATGTGTTTGCGGGGGAGTTTAGCCTTAAGGGGGATGACAGGTGATTGCAGATTGTGATTCTTTATAGTACTTGGCTCAGTCCCACAGTATGTTTGTGTGAAGAAGCCCTGGGGGCTATGTACAGAGTTGTTTGTTCTTCCCCGAGCAAATTCCCCCTGGGCTTTAGATCTCTGCTGCCTCCCTGTGAGCTTTTTCTTTTAGACAAGACCTCACAACAGGGCTGTTGGAAAGGAAGCTAGTTCGACTAATTCATCTTTGCAAATATTTTTCTTTTCTCTAAGTGAAATCTACATTTTTTAGGGATCATCACCCACAGTGTTTCCAGAGGCTATCAATATGCAAACACATGTGACAGTAAACAGAGATTTTGATTGGCCTCTAGGACTCAAGATGCAGATAAATGCACCATTCTGTGTGTGTGTGTGTGTGTGTGTGTGTGTGTGTGTGTGTGTGTGTGTGTGTGTGTGTGTGTGTGTGTGT
>JAVQJD010098767.1:0-15722 GCA_036023655.1 Nannoperca australis | reverse complement strand
GTTAACTGACGGCATGTTGCCAAGCTGTCACTCACATCACAACTGGCCAATAGAAACGTCTTTCAGCGTAGGTCCCGCCCACGGCATAAAGCGGAACCGGAAGCACAACTTTTAGATTCATAAGCAAAACTTTTAGATTCGCAAGCAAAACTTTAGGGTTTGCAAGCAAAAGTGTGGAAAGTTTCTCTCTCAAACCATTTTTTGGTGCTTTAAAAAGAAACAAAATTCTCTCCATAAAGCAACGCGACGTGCTGTCGTCTGATACAATAACAATGTAAAACCGTAACAGCTGTTCAGCCGTCAGAGTGTATAAAGCACTCAGAGGGAGGGTGGATAAGGTGGCTCAACTAAATAAACTAGATATTTTAATAAACTAAATAAAGTCACTGATGGTTATTGCTTGTGAAAAAGGTCCAGGTTTGGGTTTGTGCAAAATACTGAACATTGTTTGAGTAACCAAGTAAATATTCTGGAGGTGAAATGGCCTCCAACGTCGTTATGAAACCATTTCATTCCAGTTTTTCACTTGGCCTCAGGAGCTCTTTTGGAAGCCTTTTCTAATTTCATCAAGTTTTTGCAATAGTTGAGTCTTTTCATTTCCAAAAGTCACTTGTCAGACATTTTCCTCATTTTAAAAAGTCCTTGTTGGAGCATCTTGTTGAATCCTGGGCCAGTTATTCCTCCCTGCTGCAATCCACAAATCACCACAGTGCCAGCTATAATAGAGGATAGAGGACTGTGTGTGTGAGTGAGTGAGTGCTAACACAAGTGTATTTGAGTGTGTGTGAGTGTGTGTGTGTAGTCTTGGTCAAAGATCCAGCCAAAATCATGTTTAATTTATTTCATTGGAAGCACCAACAGAATTAGTTCCCCTTAAAGTGATTTGTTCTTCCTGCAGCGACACAGTAAAACCGTCCAGCCGTTGCTCCCAAGCAGAAGAATGAGGACGCCATCAGAATCTTTTCAGTATGTCTCTGAAACGTTGGGGAGGTAGTTCAGTATAAAGATGTATTTCTTGAGTTGATTTACAGAATAGTTCAAGCATTAAAACTCCTCAGTGTATCTGGAGTTGCAGGTTTGGTACATTTTTAACTTATCTTAGCATTGAGACTGAATGCTGGAGGCGTAGCTCCATCAAAGCTGTGTTTTACATGTGAACTGATTTAATAAAATAATACACTTAAAATTTTGTACATTCAAGGTCCCTTAAAGAATGAAACCCACTGACCTTCCTTCTGGCGCCACCATGAGGTTGACATTTCTTAGGGAATATCTCTAATGGATGGATTGATACAATATGTTCCAGTACCACCATAAGATGACAATTTTATTTTGTACATTAGTTGACCTGCAGAACTAATTAGATCAGCCTCAGCTGTACTGTGTGTTTTAATGCTATTTATTAGCATGCTAACATGCTAAACTAAGATGGTAAACATTACTAAACATCAGCATGTTGTTGTTGTTCTGAGCATGTTAGCATGTTAGCATTGAGCTCAGAGCCTCATAGGGCCACCAGCTGCTGGATGTTTTCACCTTTCTGCCACTCGTATCCCACTGATTCAAGTCTTTATGCTAAGCTGCGCAAAACATAGCCTGGACCTGTATCTGTACAGAAATGAAACAGATATCAAACTTCTCATCTTACAGACACACAAACAAGCAAATTACCAGAAGTTGTTAAACTTGGACTTGCATGTGACTTGCACATTTTAACATTGTGAAGACCTAAATAATCTAAACTAAAGGTAAATAACATTCTGATGCTCAAATAAGCGGTTTCAAACTGCTTTGTGTTGCTTCACTCTCATTTTGATCGTAGTGTTCATTGACAGCATCTTTGGTTGAGCATTCAGTTAAATGCTGAGCGTGATGTAACTACTGCCTTGCTTTGTTATAAACAACATATTTAAGAGTCCTTTGGCTTTTATCAAGAAGTGGATGAACACAGTTTATTTTATGTCTAAAAATGAAGGTAAATATCAGCGTTGTAATTCTGTGGTGATGTTTCTTTCTCCCTCCCTTTTATTACATTGCACTTCAGTGATGCTGTCAGCCTCTCATTTGATGTCTTTCTGTCTTTATCTTTTCTTTCTCTCTCGTGTTCCTGTCGCTCACACGCTGTCTCCTCTTTTTAATTCTGTCTCCTTCTCTTTTGTGTCTTGACAGATTTTTCCCCCCCGAGTCCCTTCCTTGTTTCTCTCTCTCTCTCTCTCTCTCTCTCTCTGTGGTTGTATCTCTATCAGTGTATAACCACCCTTTCACCAATTGTATTTGTTCTACAAACATGATAAAATACGTTGTATATTGGTCCACACTCTCCCGATGTATTCAAATCAAATCAATAGGAAGCAGCAGTTTGTATGGAAATGATATGTGCTGGAGATATTCAAGCCTGTGTAAGTAAATAATGTATAAACGTCCTGACGTCAGCGCCTGCGTCCGCCACACTGAACACATCCCCAAGGAGGTTTCAGGGAGGGAAGTAGATGACTAAGGCTCAGCCAATGTCCTCTCCGTGTTACACATTCACGTCTGGCTCACAACCTGTAGTTACATTTAGATTTTTACCCTTTAGCTGACCCAAGTAGATTAAAAGTGCGTTTAGTTATTGATTGCCTTTATTTATTAGCGCTATACTCTTTTCTTTCTGTTGTGTTTTTTACATTTTTTATTTCAATGATAAAAACAGTTTGCCTCGTCGGTCAGTGTCAACCACTTTGGTTCCGGGGGGGAAATATTTTTATGGACTATTGGAGAGTTCAGCATGAAATTTGTAGATATTCATTATTCCCAGAGGGTGAATATAGTGTCATGGAGTCCCACCAGAAGGTCAAAGTTTCCATGTATCAAGTGTAATATCTTTACATCTATTTGATGAATTGGCACATAAGTAGGTACAGGTATTCCTGATTCCCAGACAATGTATCTTTATAACTGGTAATCTCCTGAATCTTTCTCTAGTGCAAACCATAATGTTCATATTTGTGGTTTAAGATAAATTGCTCTGCAATGTGGCACAGACATTCATGTCAAAAGGTCATTAATGAACTAATGATGAATGAAGATTTTTATGACAGAAATGTGTAATCAATACAAAGGTTTAACCAGAGCATTGGGAGCACCTGATCAATAACTCTCCCACAGGTCACCGTGAAACTCCCATTTACCCTCAGCAGAGACGATGGAAAACGCTCTTATGATCACGCAATCGCAATCCATACATGCACAAATACACACCAAAAGACACACACACACACACACACACACACACACACATTGAACTGCACTAGAAAGCACTTCCCCTTATCCAGATAAACGTAGATTCTTTTAGCTTTATCTCGTTGAACCTAAAATATCGAGTGCAAACTACAGTAGAAAAATCCAGGTGAGCCACTCACATGTCAATTCTGAGTGATATGTCACTGTCGGTTTTTGGTATGCTAGTCATATACCACTCCGCACGACTTGTCACTCCCATTTCACTGGCAGATACCACCGTCCACTGTCATACCAGGTCTGCTCACATGTTGATTCTTCCTGGCATGTCACATGAAAACAGTGTGTTACTCCTCTTCCGTCTCCATGTACCACTCCCCACTGGCTTATGATGATTCTTCACTGGCATATGCTGCTTCTGGCTGTTGGTATGTCACTGTTGTTCTACTGGCACACACCGCTCTCCACTGGCAGGTTCTGTGGAAAGCTTGTTGCTAATGCCAGATACAGTAACAACTTATTGTTGGCCAGTGCTAATACAAATCTCTGAACCATCAGTCAGACACGAAGGCAGTTATGAAGACTATTGGTACTAAAACCTGATTGAAAGACTTGGTTTTAGTTCAACGTCAGTCTTGATGTGTCCTTCAGCAAGGCATTTAAACCCTGGCTTCTCTCTGCCAACTGTATAAATCTGCAAACCATAGTAGGTACAGTAGCTTCCAGGTGTTCAAAAATAGCATGTTGTACTCAGCAAAACTCTTCATTTGGAGAAAGGTAAAAAAAATGCTTATCTACCAATAAAGTAATTAGCTCTGACTCCGTCTTCCGGCCTGCAACGTTCTCGTTTGTGGTGCCAAGAGGTTTCAAAAAGCAGCTTCTTATTCATCTCCAGCCTTAGTCATCGCTCGTCATCACTCAGCTGTAGCACCTCCACGGGAAAGTCATTTTTCAAATAAATGCAACTCTTTCATTGCCTCCCGGGATCCTCTTTCTCCTCTCTCCTCTACTTCTGACAAGCACCTTATGCCAGATTTCTCTCTTTCTATAATGAATAGGCTGATGGTGACAGAGCAATTTCACTCACTGGATATTTCAGTACATCTATTTTATTTCATTTAACCGTTTATTCATCCATGGAGGTTTGGATGTGCAGCATCGCCTGGCCCTTTCCCAGGACAGCATTGCTTCATTTTGACTCAGGAATGGGATGGATAAAAGGTTTAGTCAATGATGATACGAGGAGTGGAGTTATGACTTGCTGCTTGGAGCAAGGACAGATAAAATATGTTTAAAACTAATAAATAGAAGCAGGCAAAATGTCTTTCACAGTGGCAATAATGTGTACAGTAATATTTAGGAAGAGGAGGTTCTACAAGGTATTCTATACATCACCTTAAGAAGCATTTTAGACGTCTGCTTCTTCTCCCAACGACTGAGTGTTTGAAATACGGCCAAGCTGAAATGTATCATGATGTTTTATCTTTCTTTTTTACCCTCCTATGTCCCCCAGAGGAGGAGATGCACCCTCACTGTCTTCATTAGCCTTTGTGACGAACTCAGTGTGGAGGTACAGGAGGGTGGGCGGGCGGAGGCATACGTCACACGCTCTCAGCACTGCATGGGAGGCAAACAGAGCCTCAGATATGTGTGAAGTTGAGAGTTTTGAAAGTTTATAAAGCGTTTGAAAAGAAAAGGCATCCTGAGGAGAGAGGCAGGGAGTCTGTACGATGCTACAGTTCGTTGTGTCGAGTGTTGCACTAACGCTGACGGGGTTACGACTTGTTTGAGTCCTACTATGTAACCCCCCACTGTGCTAGAAGTGGATGTATTTCCAGTGCAGTCAGGAGGCTTGGATGAAATACACCAACTGTAGTAATGTTTTTCTTATGTAGAGGTAGAATACATGTTTGAACTGTCAGAAACAAGGAGGTATATACATCTCAGTCACCACGGGAGAATTAACTTCATTTCATACCTCTTTGTGTTTCATCCTTTTCCTGGACTATCGCTGCGCCTACAAGTCAATGTGACTAAGGTGTGAGTCATGAGGTGATTGATGCAAATGCCATTTTCTGCTCAACGAGTCCAGACACCACATAAATCAGAGTCTGTTTATGGTCAGGGGAGTTAAAGGTTTATTGTATTCTCTTTTATTATTATTATTATCTCAGAATCACAATCATTTGGACAGCTGATTTCTTTTAGCAAAATCTGACCAAAGAAAACAGGCTTCACTAACAAACTCACAAGAAAAGTGTAGTGAAGCACGTTTCACAATGATGCGTTGCAGGTAGGATTGTAATAGAGGAGACTTGTGTGAACAAGTAAGGAAAGGAACGACGCATGATTAATGCTAGCTGGGTATTTAATGTAATGCTAGTTGTAGAATGCTAACATCCCAAATGAAGAACCAGCAGCAGCACTGGAACTGTAATCTGCCGCAAAAATGCATGTGTGGAAATTGAAGATGTCGCAAATAGAGACGGCAACAACAAATCACCGGGCGGAATCTGTATATTTCAAATTTCTCTGAGACAAAAGCCTGAAGAACTTTGCAATCAAGGCTTACTGCTTTGTTGTTAGCTAGCCTACAATCACATTAGATCTGCACAGCAGCCGGTGTACTTGGTAGCATTTTATTTGATCATTGAGCTAAATGATGACGCTGGCTTTTTACTGTAACTTTATGTATATGTGTGAAGTTTTAAGCAACAGAGCTTATTTACTGCTGCAGATTCTCAAGGGGACATGTATTTCTAAGCTGTTAGAATAATTGTCTCTTCAGTTTGTTGATGTTTCTGCAGAAGTTCTTAGGTTGTCTGTTTTGAATCGTTTGGGCCACAAGGTGTGACCTACCTCGTCTCCCCGTCTCTGTGTCTGTCAGCGTGTTGGCCAGTTATACGTTGGCTGAATGGGGAGCAGCTATTTCTGTGTCTGTTCTGCTTTCATTAAAACCTCTCTGCTGGGAGACAAACTAATGAGTCCAGGCTCTGTGATTGCTACATCACAACGTTAGTGCGACACATCAGACACTTTGTGCTACATCACAGTGGGTGCTCTACACATCACACGCTGTGAACTACACTCGCCACAAACACAGCCGTCTATTTCAGAGTGGTGGGATTTTACACAGAGGCACAGAGAACAGATTGTGAGACTCTTGCTCATATTTAAACATTTAAATATATATATATATATAACAATAGCATTCACCTTTTAACAACAGTAGTTAGATATTATAATGACACTACTCCTTGTAGCTGAGAGGCCAACTGACATGGCTTGGACCAGAGGTGTCTGTGGTGACAGAAAGGGGAGAAATCAGGTTGACAGCGTGGACAGAAGCACACTTTGCAATTCCTCTGACACACTGAGCTACCAGATTGTATATGACTGGATCCCAAACATCTGGGAACAAATAAACAACAACAGCTGGTCAAAGAGGAAAAAAATGGTCCGGCTTGGCTTTCCAAGCAGATGCTGGTTAGTCCGAGCATCTGTCTCCTTATACCCGTAAACATTTGTCTTTCAGGGTCATTACCTGTAGCTGGACTGCTCACTTTGAAAGCAACACATACACTGCACCAGGTTTCACAGGGATTGTCTCTTTATTGTTATTTTTTCATGAGCTGTCATGAGAAAGATGCTATAATTACAAAGAATTAAATTCACTGTATGCAATTGAATTAACGGCTCTACACACACACACACACACACACACACACACACACACTCTACACCTGCCATTGAGACAGGCATGTGACCCACATCCCCAAAAATAAACCAAATCAGGGCTCATGGGACCTTGGAGCAATGCGTCCTTGAATGAATAAAGTCCTCACACACACACACACACACACACACACACACACACACACACACAGGTCTAATCTCTTAGAGATGCATTTTATTTAATTGTGTTTCTTACGTGATCTTAATTGAAAATATAGACCAGCCATTTTGAATAAGGAAACATTAAAGCACTCAGCCTGGGACTGAAAGTATCTTTGGTTTACACCACCTCTGACTACCTTCAGCTTTTCCTAAAAACCAAGCATGCACTGCTGCTACATTTAGGATAGTAGCGTCTACTTAACTGTGTCTCAAAATAGTTCATCTTAAATTTTCTGACATTTTTGGGACTCACCGACCGGCAGAGCCACTAATACTAAATGCTGACTGCAGCTTTACGAGCAGGAATAGAAAGAGAAGCTGCGGACAGAGACAAAGAGAAGGCATCGCAGGTCCAATGCTATGTGGAAAGTGTTGGAGACAATGCGAATCAGTGTAGAAATGTTGCAAATAAGAAAAACTGTCACTCTTCTAAGTTTTAATCTTGTATCTTGATTGCCTGGGAAGATTGCCTTTCACTCTGCTGCGGATAAAAACATGTTGAATTGGATAGAACTGAACTGAGAAAATATCCCATCAGCGCCACGAAAAGGGTCGCCGCGAAGCAGCGTGGCTGATGTGTCTGCAGCCGGTATCCACCTGCCGTATTAGTTATGTAACTTCACTGCGCCTCAATACACCACCGGTGACAAGAGGTGACAGCAGGTCACACACACACACACACACACACACACACAGATGAGCTAACGTGGAAAAGAACACGCCTCTGTGTTAAAAGGCTCTCAGCACAGGTCTGAATACCAACGCGGTCTCCGTAGTAACGGCATCGATGTCCATGGTAACCGTGTCTGTGTCACTGCTGATGACAAGCTGTGTCTCATTACTCGCTCTACAATAAACACAGAGTGCTTTACTCAATAATGAAGCGACACTTTGGACACCTGTCAATCATCATCAGCAATCATCATCATTTTCACTGACGGCTGTTGAGACACACTGTGGTCATTTCTGCAGCTATAATAATGATAATGATGATATGTGTCCCTGTCTGGAGCAGACCTTGCTGTGGTAATTATACAGACTGTTTAAGTGGCCCACTGTCTACAGAGTATGCTCCAGGTTGTCTGATCACCGGCAGGGTTTCACAGCAAAGAATAACATTTCACTAGAAGCTGAACGTTTGAATGTTTGAATAGATGCTGATGAAGCACGACTGTTCTTACCACAATAATGCACACTGGGCTGCTGGACTGAGAGTAAAGCAGATTTGGTTGCTTGTAAATCCAGACGCAGGGCAAGATTAGGATTAGGAAGGTTGCTTTACAACTACAAACGTTTCTATGTGGCTGTTCAGGTTGCCCACCGGGTTTCACAAGCATTAAAAGGGCATTCTTACCCATTTTTCGTAGCTTGTAATCCCATGAGTTTTAGGATTATACTATTCTACAACTGATTGTAAATCACTCTGAATGACAGCGTTGTGTTTGAAATGAAAACTGTAAATGCACGTGAACAGGCTACTACATACTCATGAACACTTACATGCATGAAACATCAAGTTTATGGTATCCCAGGATGCTATAGGGGAGTTGGGATAAATGCAGATGAGCACCGGCTCGGGTCCATATCTGGCTGCCTGATTCAGTTACCAGCACTTGAGCTGTCTTTGAGCCAATGTTGGTGGTGCATCATTTTTTGCAAGGCTGACTCAGGCCTCTGTTGGGCCCAGCCAGAGTCATGCTGAAATAAAATAGGGATGTTTCACTGTGTTTCAAACTCAAGACGATGAGCATCCTTGTTTTATATATGATGACAACTGCCCTCTTAAACTGTTTCCTGCAGCTGAAGTGAAAACATGTTTCAGATATAAACCAGGTTTTAGTGACAAGCCCTCAGAATCAGAAGGGATCCGTCTTGAGCTGCTATTGTGCACTGATGTTCAACGTTCACACCAGGAACATATCCATTAGAAAAGAGGCTCAGACACCAAAAGAGGCTATAGACAAGACTAGAATGCTGTAAAACACATTGGGATTAAGGACAATAAGGGATGTGTCTGCCTGCCATCAGTGATTTATCCCAGGGGGGTCCCTGTGCCCTGGTGGTCTGAGGTGCATGGCATGAGTCCCTGGTTTAATTCTGCCAAGAGACCTCTGTTGCATGTTCTTCCCCCTCGCTGTATTTTCTGCCACTGCTGTCAGCCAGTTTAATGCGTCTATATTTCCAGTTTTGTGGAGCCAAAGCCATTCTAGGAAATAAGGAAATATAGAAAACTCCAAGCAGAGATAGAAGAGACAGGCTGAGGGGGAAAAACACACCATGAAATACACCACAAACCACTGGAGAGCACCGAGCATCACGCTGAAGAGAGAAAGGTTTGTTTCATGTAATACATTTGTAGACTTCCTCCACTGATTCAGTTAAAGTTATCTTGACCTTTGTACTGACAACAGTGTTGATGTATGACAGAGGTGCTGCGCCTGCTCACGGACTAACACAGGAGACAACCGATCACATGGAAGCAGTCAGGAAGTACTAACCCAAATCTGCCAACGTCCCGTCCCACATGAACGATAGAAATAGCACCGTTCTAGGTCGCTCTTTAATAACTGCAGAACTAACTTCATGGCACTGTGCCGTGTGTGTGCCAGGCTTCTTAAATCATGTTTCTTTCAATGAAGGTGATTGAAACTGTCTGTGGAGAAAGAAAAGTAGCTACAACATCACCTGGATTTGATGGGTGACTGTAACACTGCAGCGTGCCTCTGGAGGTGGACGAGGGGCAACAAATATGTATTTTATTGAATTGTTTTTTACCTTTAAGCCCACTCATTTTAGTATTTATTCAGTCTGAAAACTGAAAAAAATGTTCATGTCACATGGTTCAGGTGTGTGTGTGAGTGTGTGTGTGTGAGCGTCCTCACTATTAAAAGAAAACAACTTTCCTGTCCTGTCCTAAAAGCAAGGTCAAAGACCTCCTGCTAGAGTACTTCATTATAAACTCAACCTCCATCAACACACACACACACACACACACACACACAGGACACCTTGCAGGCATGATAGGGCCCATAAAGTGCGCCGTACATCGATTTTGCGCACTATTTTGCAACAAGATGTATGTCTTTGCTCTGAGGAGGAATCGAGTGCATTTGTCCTTGGCCTTGTTAAAGTGATTTCTCATTACTGTGATCGTCCTTCTCCTGACACTGACGAGGTCACAGCAGGACAAACGCACAAACAGCTACAGTCTAGACACAGAAATGTGGCGACACTTTTCAAAGTTTTAGGGGGGGGAGTGTTGTTTTGTAGAATTTTCATAATAATGGAAAAAAAGGGATGGATGGATCAACATTTTTATTCAATTATTAAATATTATTAGTGCAGTAGATCTTCATAATAATTAGAATTCACTTTCTTTTAATGTAATGTGAGCTGTCCTCAACACTAGAGAACCTCTTTTGTGTCCTGAGATAGCGGGAAAGAAATTATTTAGATGTGTTGGAACATAATAAAGCAATGAAACTAAGATCTCGTTCCACATGTGTGTAACAGCTGTGTTACTCTGTGTGTGTGTGTGTGTGTCTGTTCCCCTGCAGTGGATACAGAAGGCAGGAAGTTGAAGGGAGGCATCCAGAGGAGCACAGAGACGGGTCTCGCCGTAGAGATGCCCAGTCGGACCGTCCGCCAGGCCAGCCACGAGTCTATAGAGGACAGCATGAACAGCTACGGCTCCGAGGGCAAGTGAGTAACTCATCCTGCTGCGGTTCAGCAACACAAACGCTGCCCTGAGATCCAAAACATTCTGATATTATTACATGAAATCTCCTTGAACTCTTGAACATTCATTTTGGGACGAAGTTCAGATCTTTCTTTTGTTTGTATTTTGCCTTTTATTTGAAAGATCATAGTGTAGAGGCAGACAGGAAATGAGGGGAGAGGGCGGTACGCCATGCTACAAAGTGTGTTCCTCACCAAACAGCTACTGGGGCGCTCAGTGCAGTTCTTGGCTTGTCTGCAAAGTTGCAGGACATTTCAAAAACTGTGAACCGATTTCAGTGAAATTTGCGAAGGAACTGACCAGGTTTTGGTGTGACTCTGAAACCAGGATTTGTTAAAAGCTTTTCTTTTTGTGATGTGGCTCTGCATGCTGTCTAGTTTGATCTTAAATATGTAACTGCACTGACTCTTTCCACTTCCTTGTGCAACTGTTTGATCATCACGCAGCTTCGTTGTCACCCCTGTTAGGTATCTTTTCCGTCTGTGTGTCTGAAGGAGCATGTGTCAAGCATTTAAGATCAAATTTCCATGAAATCTGGAGGATTCTTTAACATTTCTGGAGGTTTTGCTCTCTGAAGCTTTTTATTTTCCTCCCTGACTGTCTGCACCTAGTGTGTTTCCATCGTCCATCTAACAGACGCAGCCAGCAGGGGAGACAGCACACACACACACACACACACACACACACACACACACAGAGTATACAGTAAAGCCCAGTGGAAAAGCACCTATGACATCAGCAATACTAGTGTAGTACTATACTGAACACACACACACACACACACACACGCTGATCAGTGCCAACCTGGCTACCAGCTTGAATTCCTGCAGTTACATAACAAGACGAGGCTAACAGACAGACTGACTGACTGATGGGGGCTGGGAGGGTTTAAAGACAAACAGACGAGACTCAGGGAGAGGATGATTGCATCACCGAGTGTGTTTGCATGCATATTCATTTTACATTTATATTTGGAATATGTAGATATTCTGTTTCTTAGCTTGCATCCTACATGAAACAAAAAAGAAGATCTTAGCTGGAATATGAGCTGGTTTATTCTGTAATCTAAACTCTATGTACGGTTTAATGTTGGGTGACTCTGGTAGCGTTCAGAAGGGGTCAATAAAGGTCAGTCAGTGCTGCTGCATGAAAAAAGAAAAAAAAGACATTGATTGTTTCATGTAAATGGCAGATCCACATGAGGCCTTTATCAGAATATTAATGTACATGTAAACAAACTCAGAGAGGCAATGAGGAGGTTTTAGACTGAGAGAGACAGAGAGAGCACCAGGAAGGTTTGGTTTACAGTGTTTACTCTTCCTCCGCTTCCAAGTAAATAAATAATAATACCAAACAACCTATCATATATTTTGTCCAGTCACTTTTTCAACGGCAACCCCGTCTCTTGTAAATGATGTTTGTATACTTTGAATTTGTAACAGCAGATCTGCTTTGAAAGAAACGTACAGCCCAGATTATCACCTTGAGCTGCTGCCATACACATGTTACATGCCTCATTCTCCACAACCATCTACCAAAGACACACTCCCAATTTGATGGTCTATTTAAACTGTACATTTTCCCATCTCCCCCTCGGCCTGTCAACACCACTGCTGCCTTGCATGAGAGTCTTTCAGCCCCACCACCACCCCATTATACACCTGGAGGCTTCAGCTAGGGCGGTTAAGATATTTGCTCATGAGGTCGGAGCCTAGACGCCACACTATGTGCTGCTGCTTGCTGATCCTGAGCACCCAGTGCTTGCTCATGCTGGAAATCGTTGGGGTCTAGACCTGCTCTATATGAAAAGTGCCGTGAGACAACTTTGTTATGATATGGTATTATATAAACTGAATTTAATTTAATTATGATGATCTGTCTCTGATTAGTGATGCTGTAAACTAGCTAGCTTGCTAATTACAGACAAACAGGCTATACATAATAATGACAAGAGCCAATCTGAATGGATTCTACCATGCAGGAACCTTACTGTTTCCCAAAAGGCAAAGAAAACACACATGACAAAAGTATTTCAGCGTTGGTAAAATGTTCCTGCTCTAAGCTACAAGCAGCACCACATAGAGGGAAACTACAGTTGAGTCATTGAACTGAGCTGCACCACCACATCATTTAAATCATCAGCAGCAAACCGCTGCTTGTCTTCCTGTTGGCGTTTCCATCAGCTGTTTGGCTCAGCCTGCAGATTGAAAAGCCCTCTGCCTGCGTATGCACAGCCATGAATAAGCACTTTGTTAGCTAACACCATCCAATCACACTTATGAGTTTATTGATTCATGGTCCGGGCAATTCAGGACCCAGCAAATGTGTGTGTGTGTGTGTGTGTGTGTGTGTGTGTGTGTGTGTGTGTGCGTGCTGATGTTGATGATTGGGCTAAATGGGAATGTTTTTCTATGTGTGTGTAAGGGATATGGGAATGTTGCATTACACGTAGTCTTCTCTGTTCAGTTCGTGCGACTGTAATGATACAACATGCTGATTAAAGACCTCAAACCCTCATTTTCAGATATTTGTATAGTGTTACATTATGTTATAGTTTATTTCTTTTATCTTTATATGACTAGTGATGTTATTGAACAGAATAATCGACCCAAACCCAGGTCAAGTGAAAGTCAGGAGTTGATCACTGGACTGCAAAAACACATAGCCACTAAACACAAAACCCGGCTGCAGTTGCGTATCCTCACAAATATTTGTGGCAAAACCAGACACTGTTTAATAAACCACATTTTTAGGATTCTGCAATCAAGATTTTCTTTTCTGGGTCTGGGTTTTAATTTTTAGCCAACAACTGAAATGACAACGTTCACCAGCAGAGAGCTTATTCTGTAATGTGAAGTCTACCAGTTGGTCAAACTCAGTCTCAAGCTGACTTTTGTGGCGTGTCTGGCTGCCTTATTTGAGTTCCTGCAAAATAAACTAATGTATTTAATGGCTATGTACAGTATGATGTCGTGCTAATGCAAGGATATGATGCATTACTGCAGTCACAGTTAATGATCAATGTAATACATGGACCAATGAATGAGCTGCACTGTTCTTGTGTTGCAGGGTAAAGCTAGTTAGTCCTGGTATTAGAGTACAAAGACCAACCCACACAAAGTGAGCATGTGTTTTTCATTGATCTCAGTCGTGTTGAGCACCACCTGAATGATGCATTCATTCTTATTTGGTTTTGCCTTCACATTCATCTTCAAAACATCAATGATGCGGGACAGTTTTACCATTCTGAGCTGCAGCGCATCAGGAAATAATCATAAACACTGAATAATATAGGACCTTGAATATTTGGAACATTTCCAGTGTGTCATACCGCACGCGGTTTACGTTGAGCGTCACATTTCTGTGAAACAGCAGTGTAATCCCCAGATGTGCCTCACACACACCAATATTATAATCTAAAGCTCAGGATTTTATCACCCAGTAATACCCACTCGGCTAATGTTGCTTGACTTATTGCATGTCAGCACTCTTTATAAACACACGCACAGCACACACACACACACACACACACACAGGATTTAACCTCATTAGAATTTCTCTAAATCTAATATTTCATTTATTCATTTCATGTATCTTAATTTACTTATTGCACCACATACGAGCATTAAGTGCTCACATGCAGTTATGGAAACCCATAAAACCCAAAGATGGAAATATATAAATGACATAAATATAGTTTATTGTCATAAAATCATACAATAACACAAAACGAGTATAAATTAATTGTAAATATTGAAAATGACCGGCAGTAATTCAGCGTAACGTCTGCATGAATTACTAATCTCAGCTAAGTGATTTCTTGTGTTAATCATCTTGGAGAGATCTTATAAATGATTTTGAGGACGTTTGTGTTTGGCTACTCACTCTGAAGTTAATATTAAATGTCATCCTGTGTGCCTTTGTGTGACTTTGTTGGAACAATCTGTTAAAAATTTAAACACTTTTTTCCTTCATTTAACAGTGATGACAAAGCTGGTGGGTAATTTAGGCCTTGTGGAAGAACTGCTTGCTTTAAAAAAATAATACACCTGTTTTCTTAAATGTGCACTCTCATCACAGCAGGGAGGAATAAAGATACAAGTGCAATTGTAAACTAGAATGGAATATGGAAAGTAGATGTGAGGAGATGGAAGAAGGTTAAAGAGATGTAGAAGAAGAAAAGGGAGGAAAGAAGAACAAACTGTCCTGGTCCTGGTCGTGGTCCTGATCCTGGCCCTGGTCCTGGTCCTGGTCCAGGGTGTTAGCATGGATGTGGAAGTGGAAAATGAGGTGCTCCTGGATGTTTGGTGATTTTTGTTGGTTAGCTCATTAACTGGGAAACTAACTAGCAGTGAATACACACAACCAACAGTCTTCCAAGCCTGTTAACTAGCTAGGAAGCTGGATTGCTAAGTTAACAATACGTTACTATAGTTAGTTAACTAACTGCCAGGATCCTGCCTCACTACTGACTGCAAACTATGTATCTTATACGGAGCAGTTTACACACATGGAGAGCACGCCTGTCATTTTCCTGCTTTGGGTGGACTATGGTTGCAGGACCCATAAGCGGAAAGCTGGTCACACATGACGACACACGTGTTGTCATCTGTAACACAGAAAAAGGAACCAGTCGAGCAGGAGCGGTGTTTTCAGCACACATTGGCTCACGGCCATTTACTACAACACCTTAACCTCAACCATCCTGGTCCAGACACCTAGTGAGCATCACAGCTTCTTAGGGTGGATTTGTCCTTCCGTGGAACACACACACACACACACACACACACACACACACACACACACACACACACACACACACACAGTTGTATTATAGCTGTCACTCTGACACAAAAGCACTCTGAGC
>JAVQJD010098766.1:0-11381 GCA_036023655.1 Nannoperca australis | reverse complement strand
TGGCAAATTGTGTACCATTAAGGCTGAATCCTTTGTAATTTACCTGTCTCCCTCTACAGCTGTCACAATCAAATAAAGGCAAAAATGCCCCAAAAATCCGTAAATTAAAAAACAGTGTGGGAATCATGTGGGATTTGACGGAGGATGTGCATCACACTGGCTGCCTTGGAAGGCAATATCTGAAACTCCCTCCTTAGATAGTTTGTTCTCCCCAGCGCTCCTCTGTGTTTGTGTGTGCGTATGTACACAGAAAAGCGATTCCCCCTGCAGACAGTAACAAACAGTCCTGTGCTCACTCCAACTCATTAATAAGCAAGTCCAAGGAAAATTGTCCCACTAATGACAAACAGTGCAACTGTCCCATGGGAGTTTTACACCTCCAAAAGCTGGGGTTCACAGTGTATAAATCATTTTGGCTGCATCAGTCGTATTTGTTAGTAGTGCGTTTTTTAAGAGTAGAATTCACATTTTTCATATCTGTTGATATTGAAGACAAATATATTATTTTTGTTTTCAGTTAGAAGGATGTCTCAGAAATTTGGGAAGATATTTCATAAAAATTTGGTGGAAAGTTGAACCAAGAAACAAGCTGTGGATTTTTGGTGATCTATCGCTCCGTAGACTTCTTGAAATTAAATAAGAAATCTCCTGTTCAGAAAATGATGTGTTTTTCTCATCTGTACAGGCGAGGTTTCAGGCTTTTGTCTAGACAATCAATGTGCACTTATATTGAACAGCAATTCACTCAAAATCTGTTATAAAACAGGTGGAGCCACCAATTTTAAAATTAGAAGTAGCCTCAATAGCATAGTGCAATAGTAGTGCAGGAAAAAGACCGTTCTGCAACCAGCGGTGGAACCTTGCTCTCCTCTTTTTTTTTTATCTGCGTTTAATGCAATCTTATGTGCAGTGTGACTCGTGTAAATAATGTCTGTTCTGTCAGATGTGTTTTTAGTCATTGTGGGAAATGTAGGATATTAATAACTTAAGAAGACAAAGTAGGTCGTAGGAAAAATGGATACACTAGAAAGTAGAAACAAAATAAGTCTTTGAATCAATGTTGCGTCTCAATATCTTGCGTAGACCTTTTTCTTTGAGATTTGAATCATGTTACTCTATTGTCTCCCTCCTACCATTTGATTGTGTGTTTATTGTTTGTGTGTGTATATTTTTTGCAGGGTCCCACTCAGTGGCATGTTCAGATCATCATGGAGAAGCTGCTGAGGACAGTTAACAGGACAGTGATTTCCATGGGCCGTGATTCCCCTCACATCGTAAGTTTGTTGGATTTTTTTTCGTCCTGTTTTTCACACACACGCATACTTGTACACACACACACACGCACACTCCCAATTTAGAGGCCCCTGTACCGCAACGAGCTTAACTCCCACATGCCCACTGCAACTTCAATTCCATTCCAAAGCTATCATTCAAGGTAAAGTCTACCTTGGCAGAATGCTTTCGCACAACTTCAATCTGAAAGCGGCTTTGATCTGCTCATATCATCCTCCAGCCAGCAGTTTTTTCACGTTTGTGTTTGTGTGTCTGATCCCTCACTTATTAGAACGTTTCTGATGCTCTGTGCTGTTATCTAATCAGTGTACCACCACACCCCCACCGCCACTTGCATCCTTCTCCCAATCTCTCTCTCAGCTAGAGCTCAGTAGCAATTAGTGCACTTATCAGTCATCGAGGAAACATGCTGTCTGCCTGATGTGTGTGTGGCGAAGCCTTCATCCTTTTTCCTGAGTCCAGAGAGTCCAGTGAATGTCAACTTCTGTATTCTTTGACTTGTTCTATTCTGTTGATGTTTGTGAGAGCTGCATGTAGCTTGAGATGTGACTAGGAAGGTGACACTTGACACGTAATTAACATGTAGTTTTTACGCAAGGTTTTATGATGGAGATTCCTCTGAGGGCACTTAAAGGTACTTCTACTGCCCACTTAAATACAGCTAAGTGATGAGAGAGTCGTTTTCTCTGGACTTCAAGTATGTAGAGGCAAATGGAGAGTCGTATGATACTGACTGATGATGTTGATACTTGAACTGGTTGGCTTTAGCATCCTTTCTCTTCCTGTCTTGGGTTGTTTATCCTGTTTGTTTGTTTGTTTGTTTGTTTGTGTACATGTGTGTGTACGCACGGCACCTTCTCCATCGGGGGAGCAGCAGGAAATGGCGTTACTTGTTTAAATGGAAGCTTATCTGCTTTTATTACCAGTCACTGAGCCACACCAGCAGAGAGTGATTTAATAAAGTCAACAGTAGCCAGAGTTATCACACACTAATCATCCAGTGTGTGTTTGTGAGTGTGTGTTATGTCATACTGCTATAATATGTTCGCAGCACTCCCCCGTGTCCTCTCTTTCTCTCTCACAGCCTTCCTTTCTTTCTGTTACAGTAAAATGTTCCTGTATTGCAGATATTCTCTAGCTGTTTCTTCATTCCATGTCCCCCTCTGTCTAAAGGTATGTCAGCAATGCACCATGCTAATCGTGTAAATAGGGAGACCTTATCATGTAGTGTAATAGATCAGCAGCATAATGTAAATGCTAATGCTAATGAAGCTGTGAGGCGAGCTGGGGCCTCCTGCTGCCCCTCCTCTCCCGGCCAGATGCCTGGAGGGGGTCTTAGACTCCCACTAACTTCTATACTCTCTGCCTCCTCAAATCTTTTCATTTTGACACCAGAGATACAGACTCTGCACCATCCCGCCTGGCTCGTGGTCAGAGAGGTTGGAAAGCTGGATTTGGAAAAGATGTTAGAATTTGGACCCTGCTGTTATTTGCGGCTCACCGTCTACTCCTGCCGTTTCCCCACAGTTACTTCTCACTGCAGTGGGGTTCTCTTGGTCATGCATTTGATGTCGAACTTACCTACCACTTTGTCTAAAAGCCTATCAAACCTCATGGAGGCTGCACACGCAGGGCTCTACTCTGCTGTATTATACTAAGTGCGTCCATTTCTGCGGTGTGGTACAGGTGAAATGGCGTTCCCTGCTGAATGGTGTGAAAGCAGGCCAGCCTCCTTTCTGGTTAATGAACCTGCTCTACCCTCGACCTTGTGTAGCCCTTATTGAAACTATCTACTCTGTATACACGTGCTGCAGCTGCCTTCTGCCTTACTTCCCTCCCTTATACACAGCTTGCTTTAATTGTCCCTCCTGACCCCTGCCTTTTGTCAGCTGCAGCCTCTATAGGTAGCTAGCCACTGTACTTGACTGCCTTGACATGTATAAGTCCCTGCATAATATTTAGCATCAGTGTGCAGAGTCCCTTTACCTAGTGGGACTTGGAGGTCACATCAAAGCCATGTCTTTCCGAGACCACTATGGTTCTTTGGGACAGAAGCTGTGTTTGAAGCAGGACCCCAAATCACAATTTAATGATCAATAACGTTGGTGTGAATTTTTAACAGCTATGAGACCCAGTTAGTGCTGCTGCATGTGTCGTAGCTTTCTAATCAGAGCACTGTTGTTGCTGCCGCTGGGTACTGCTGCCTACTCTGCAGGCAGATTGCACGCTGCTGCTCACACAACACTGCAGCCAACCACCGACCTTGTTCTTCTGAGTGGCAGCCTCCTACATTTTGATTTATGCATTAACGTTCTACTCTGTCTCCCTCTGTTCTCTTTCCTTTCTCCTCTCTCCTGGTGGTGGTGGACACAGAATGTAGATGAGAATGATCACAGTGACGGCTTGGGGGTGTCGGTTTTGTTGTGTGTTGTCACTGCAGTACTATGCCTGTTGGCAACTTAGACACAGCATCACTACACATTTGCATCGTTGGACATCCTAGCAGGCTGCATCTTTTATATTCATGTCCACCCTCACACAGGTTGAGATGAGTCCTTGTGAATACATTTACATTAGGATAGTAGCAGAAACATCTTGCCTGTCCCTGCTGAAATTACCAAGTTCTACCTTTATGCCCTTGAATTACATTTCTCTAGTTTAAGCTTCTGAATGAGCCCTGCAGCCCTACACATGGATAGGAAGCTGCAGCTGGAAACACTCCAACCAAACCAATGAAACAAACCTTTGTGTTTTTATTCATCTGTCATGTTAGCCACACTGTCCTTTGCATATTTTGTTATGCATTGTCAGCCAACACCTAAATGTCAAAATGAATAATATAGTATACCTAACAGACCTGAGGATAAATTGGAAACTTTGTTAGACATTTGGCTTTCTGCTAATGTTCTCTTAAGAACTTTTCATAGCTGTCGTTTTGGGGACAGAACAACAACAGGTTGTGGTGATAGTTGGCTGCAGTGCTTCACGGTCATCCTGACGATTTTTCTGCAGTGTGCAGAAGGAACGGAGTGGAGGGCTGCAGAGGATGGACTCTGTTATTGATTGACAGTATGGGGCTGACCAGCTATAGGGGCTGGAGCTCGTTCTTTGCTGCATGCACTCACTGACCTAATATATTGCAACAAAGCCATTTCAATGACGTCAGATCAGAATCCTCTCCTGTATCTTTGGCTCTCTGTATCACTCACTCACTTTATCTCTGTATTTCTATCCGTTTCTGTCGAAATATTTCTCTCTTTCTGTCTTCTCTCCCTCTTACTCTCTCTCCTCTCCTGTTGGCCAGATTGCTTCAGAGCTCTTAAAGAAAAGAAGCATAGTGAGATATGGCACTGCATCATAATGCCCCAAACATGCACTTATCGCTCACTCGCTGCACCTCGCCTCTCCTCTCCCATCCCATCCTGAAACTTTGACCGAGCTGCCTCTTGGGCTTATTTACCCTGTGACAACTCATGTCAGACGTGTGCTCAATTTCAACACTGTGAAACCCACTGGGACTTGCATGGCGATGTTGGTCAGCTTCAAACCACAGAGGACGGCGGTTAAAGAGTGTAAAATGCGATATGTGAAGCTGCACTTGGTGTCTTGTTTGTTCCCTCAGTACCGTGCTTATAAACATCCACCCGAGGGAAGCCCTGTGGAGATGTGGGTGAGAGGAGGTGGAGCAGTGTTGCCCTCGAGCAACGTTGGCTCTTGGATCTTCCACCATGTGAGGGTGACTCTGTGTCTCTGGGGCATTTACTCAGAGCGCCGTCCCCAGTTTACCTCGTGGTTTTACCTCACTGCTGATGTGCGCCAACATTGGGTGCACGTACGCACAACGAAGCACGAACGTGCCCGAAAGTCCGTAAACGTCATTAAAGTGAGGATGAGAAGGACAAGAACTGTCCTGTGAGTGTAAGCTTTGGATCAGAAGCAGGTTCTAAGGCAGGCTGACATCCTGCACCAGAGGCCCTTTGCTGCTGATCCCTCTGCTGAATTCTGCTCTTGTGTTGTGCCATCCTACTACATCAAAGAGCAACCTTATCTCCTGCTTTTCATCTCATAAGATTGTAGAGTTGATTGTTTTGCATACAGAATTTTCTAACTAAGCGTAAGTGAAATAAATTACAGTGTTGGTTCACCCAAATAATAAAACATAAAAATACGTTTTCCTCACTTTCTCCATGGTAGTGTTTAGCGATGTTGCCACAAGAGATACTTGTCTCTGAGATTCCTGCTGACACCCGAATGCAATTGAGGTGAATGACATATTGTTTTTCTCGTGCTCATAACATTGACAAAAATGACATTTAAGCAACATATCTTTCCAAATGTGGTGACACTGGATCATTCAGACATCACAATCCAGGGCAAATCATTTAAACTAGTGCAAAAGGCTAGATACCATTAAACGTGTGTGTGTGGGTAATTTTTGTCATCCGGGGTAGCCAAACCTGGTATTTACCTTAATGAAAGTAACCATCTTACCATGCCATTCACTTTGCTACCATGCTTTGCAAATGATACTCAGTCTTCTTCGGACTTTGAGCTCTGAAGATGTCTGTTTTTTATTTTTCATATTTTGAATATTAAATATGTTTATTTGTTTTCCTCTTATTTAAAAAAACAGTATAAAATACACAGTATTGCACATAATAAATCAATTGCACTTCTTTAAGGTACAGATAAACATCTAGTTCTCTCTTGATGCTACAGCATAACTACTGAAAGAAACCAACCCAGCATGTACAAGAGTGGAGGTGTGAATCACATGTAGCCAACAGAAAGCAGCATGTTGGAGCTTGTGAAGGTCATACCAGTGATATCTAGTAGCTTGTTAGGTATTGTTGTGACAGTAGATAAATGTGTCTTTTATGCCCTTGAAACCACTTTGGCGCATGTCCTGTGTTTTGGGGCAGTGTTTTTGGCTTTCAGGGGGACTTGGGTTTGATGCTCCTGCAGGTGAGGATAAGATAATGTGGTTTTCTTTTAGATATTGGCTGCTTTCCCACCCTTTTAAAATGGTATTAGCCCTATTTGATGCTATACAATATATACTTATATATAGTAAATGCAAATATTTTTTTGGCTGTACATAGTCTTTAAACCCTGTTTGGAGTTACTACTTGAGATTTTACAGTCGAATAGATGAGAAGCGATGAGCAGGAGGAAGAGGGGAAAAAAGAGGGGGGAAGAAAAATGTTCTTTAAAAAATTGTTTCTTTAAAAGCTAGAAAATATTCTGCAAAATCCGAGGGCTGTAAAAAGCATGCAAGGCCACACACACCTACCACCCTGCACTGTAGAAGCCCTGGTTGTGATCAGAAGTGGCACATTCAGTCTTTCTGGCTTGGTTTCAGTAGCTATTGTAGTAGCTGATGCAGTATACTGCAGCAATACAATCACTGCTATCTTCTGTTATCCCTCACATGTGCTAAGAACCAACATGATTTATTATACTTGGTTTCGTGACTGAAACAATAAAAGATCTTTATATCGTTTTTCTTGTGTTGAGCCAGAACTCTCTATAGTTTCATACTGATGAAGACTGACTGTATGGATTCTCTCTTTTCTTTAGGGTATTGGGTTTCAGTGACCATATGCATTGTGAGGTTAGTAAGAACTAAGTTTGATGTTTGAAGAGGAATTAAGAATCAGAAATGATTTCCCTCTTATGCACTGTTTGTTTTAAATGCTCAGCCTCCTTCACAGCAGCTCAAATAAATATATTCCACTAAACCTTAAAGTGAATGTATATAGATATATATTTATATAGAAAAAAGTACATTGACATCTAACTTTGCAAATGTCATTAAGAAAATAAGTGTTATTTATTCATTCTTTACTTCAAAGTCAGTTGATTCAAGGAGACATTTTAGCGACGGATAGAAAGTTGATCATAGAATTCCAATAAACATCTCTGACTTCTTTGTCCTGTAGGTCTCTTCTTTAGATATTATGAAAGTCTTCAAGCTGTCATGGTTAGTAGGTGATATACATGTGAGTTAATTCTCAAAATAGTTCTTTTTAATTATTCTGGAGAAAAAGTATCCTGAACAGTGTTAATTGTGCTTTGCAGTACGGTGATATGCTGTTGGTGTAGACCTCAGAGCATCGTGGTTGACTTTCCAACCTCTCCTGGAGGCTGGGAAGAAAGACAAAGTCCCAACCGGTGAATAGAAATGTGACTGAACCATTATCACAGAATAGGACCCCATAGACTTCAGCTAGAAAAATAAATGCAAATAGACAGAGGGAAATCATATTCATCTTCTCACCTTGCCGGTCTCCAAATAAGTTGCCCGGGTGTAATTTCACACCCTGTTTGAAGAAATTAGTTCAAAATCCATCTAAATCCATTTTTGGTAAGCATGACAAATATTTTTTCCCCCACGGAATCCACACTTGTGTCCCATTACACATCCAGTCATCTCTGAGAAGAGGTTCAGTATCCAGTGCTGGAACTCTCCATTAATACTGGTTAGCAGGTCTACAAAAAGCCAAGTAGATGTGATAAAACAGAAGACGACGGGTAAACCAAATGTGGACGACCAGACGGACGCATAAATCCTGTGCATCGGTAGTGGGGAGACGGAGACGGTCCTGTGTTTTCACAGGAACCAAAGTTTCCAGCGAGCGTGCTTCTTGGAGTCAGCTTTGGACTTGCGTTTTGGGGTGGAGGTGAAGGCCTCCTGGGGGTAAGGCAGGGGGGCGAAGTGGGCGTCGTCTGAAGGGCAAAGCCTCTTCATCAGTGGCTGCAGCTTGTCCTCCTGCTGCTTGAAGTCCAGCTCCACACTGCAGCAAAGAAACAGACACGCAATCAGCTCAACAGTATCTAACTGCTGCATGCAGGTTTTAACACCACCTTGTCCAGATGTTATTACAATACATGCTAAATGACATCAATCATATAAATATATCATTTATATCATTTTTTATTTAGCTGTTTTCTCTACTGCTCTCTGTGGTTATTTGTTGTTGCTTCTGTTGATGCAACCCAAATACCATCTTATCATGAGTTACATTAATGACCACCAAGCAATAATGCCTGCTACTTCCAGGAAGACTTTAAGTGAATAAATCAGTGAGAAATAATAATAGTTATCCTCTATTCACAGTAATAGAAGGGTAAGTATAGCACGACTATGTTATTGTACTGACTGAATACATTTATCATCTGAGTCATATTACTTATTTTAAGTGTCCCTGGCTTTCATTTTGAACCAGCCTTTGAACAGGCTGCAAACCTGCATATTCCAGTACTGGCTTTTATTTGTTACATTTCCCCGTGTACATTCATCCTTCATCACTCAGTCATTCGTCACTGAAACCACTCAGGTTTGCTTCCCCTTCACGCTTCTTTTAATCTTGACATGTTTTGACTGCCACACTCCCCCCTAACCATATTAGGTATCTACGTTGTGGCCTGTTCAGGCATCTGTCACAGCACTGCTCAGCCTGGTAAAGCGACCTACATCTCTCGTTTGCTTCATCCTCATTCCCAGTAAAATATCCCAATGGTTCAGATTGCATCTGGCTGCCCACTTTGGCTGCTGCAGCCGCCTCTGCTGTTGTTTTTGTTATTTGCATTCTTGTCGTGATTCATAAAGCAAGAGGAAAACGCATTAGTATTTTTCCCAATGATGAGTGCTGGGGAACTGGAGGGGGTGTACTGAAGATCATTTGCTTTGCTAAAACTGAGATCAGAGACTGGGTATTGATGTGTGCCTTTAAGGATTTTAGTTATTAGTTATATAATGTGTTGCTTTGATCCCTGCATAATATTACAACATCAGCAAAAGGTAATGGGCAATGCAGAAAGATTTCATTTGTGGTATTTGTGTACACCCACACAAACACAGGAGTCTTTTCTGTCTTGGTGTACTCCACATTTCCCCAGGGTGCTAGGGGATTTATCTGGACCAGCCATCATTGTAATCCCACGCCCACGCACATCTGACTACCGCTAAGTGAAACTCAGATTACAGCCTCTGTTGTGGTAAGTATATAGGGACTTTAATCGGCTAAGGCTTCCTTCAGCCACTAACCTGACTCTTGCTGGTGTGGACGGACAGACTTACATAATGGCAGCAGGAGCCACTTCATGAATACTGCAGTTTGTCTGGCTAGACTCTAACGCTAACCACTGTGAGAGATTATACAGTGTCATGGTGAGCTGGGCAGTAGAGTGCCTGCTCTGATTGTAATACACGGCATCTGTGATGATCGCCTGTTAAAAAGCGACTATTTTTTTGGCTACTGTTACAGATGAGCTGTAGGTGCAGGTGATTCTGTCTGTTGCATCTCAAAGTACAGCCAAATAATTCCCAGGTCATACACATGAGGACAATTTCGAATAAGGTGTCACAGTAAAATGCAGCAGTTTTTCGAGCAGAACAGATGTATGTGTATGCGGGTGTCTCACAGTTACTCAAGTGGATGTTGGGTGCTGAACACCAGACACTCAGCACTTTACATGGGGCCAAGAACAGTGCAGCTACTAGCAGTAAGTCACAGGTTGTTAATAATGCTGGTATGAATCCGCTTTACTTTGTGTGAAGTCTGTTAGAGTTTGTGTGTGTGTGTGTGTGTTTGTCTGCATGCGGGAACATTTGCATGTGTGTATCAGTAAGTTGGGCTGTGTTTTGTGCAGCTCTGTAATTTTCTTGTTTGGTTTGGTTGATGTAGGGATGATGAGAATGCCAACATTGAAGCAACCAAACAAACGCACCAGGATTATATGGAAAGGAGGGTGCATGCCGTGCTGATCATGCAGGATAGGTCACTGAAGCTGGCCAATGAATAAGCTACTTGACAGTACAGGTGACTCCATATCTCCCATTTTTGTTTCCTTTGTGAACCAAGATTGGTAAATATGTGTGAACTTGGAATGGGTCACAACTTAAAGGCAACAATGAATCATTTATGATTGTGTTTGGTTTGCCCTGAGTCACTGCTAAACTTTGGAAAAACCTTGTATGCCTTCAACCTTTTAAGTCAGGAACATGAAATATCTGTGTTTTGCTTTTCTCAAAAAATCTTGATATTGTTTCACATAGGCTACTGTAGCTCTCTTTACTCAAACTCAAACTATTCAAAGTCTTTCTGGCACGCAAATTGTCCAAAATTCAGTGGACCAGGCTTTAAGCAGGTACCAGGAGAAGAGACATTATTTCTCCTTTTGTTCACCTTGCACTGGTCTCCAACCACATTTAGAATTGAATTCATGTATCACAAATGAATTTCCTCCTAACTACGTTTGAGACCTTCTAGTTCCCTGCACACCCCGAATTTACCCTGAAGTCCGCCTATAAGCTTCTCTCATTTCCGAAAAACCCACGTTGTTGTGGAGGGCGATTGAGGAGAGTCGGCCCATAAATGGTCTGCCTAAATTTATTTTAAGTTCCTTCTAAAAAACCTTCCACTATAAACTTGCTTTTACCCGATGTTTTATTTATGCAGTCTGTTTTTGGATTTGATTCTTGTCACTGTCATACATACGAAATCCTGTTATTAAAACCAGTTTTAGATGAATTTTATTCTTTGGTCAGGCTCAAGGAAAAAGAACTTCAGGGTCATGATGTATAATAAAATCACGATGTCCTCTGAATATTATACTATAAATATTAAATATAAATCACAGTCTGCAAAATTAACAGGCTCCTGCAGTTCAAATAAACGCAGTAAGGTAACATCAAAGGACTCTGTGATCAATGACATCAATGTGTGTTTGTCAGTCTAATGAGCGTGTGGTGGTGTCGTTGGTGAAGCCGTGTGCAGAGTTTTTCATTGTGCCTTATTCATCTCTCAAAAAGCCTTTAATTAATATTGTGTAAAGGCACAGAGAGACAGATCTTTCTCCCTTTTTTCTTGGCATCTTTGGGGAAGTACTGTAGCTTAACGCTGTGTCAATTTTGTGGGATCTGTTTCTCACACACACACACACACACACACACGCACAGATACCCTGTGATAGGATTTCCCCTGCCCTTCAGTGTAAGCCTCTAATACTGCTGAGGCTGCTGTTACTGTGCATTTGTGGCTACAGGTTATTGACCTGCATGAACACACGGCCATTTAACCTCG
>JAVQJD010098761.1:0-20741 GCA_036023655.1 Nannoperca australis | reverse complement strand
ACACACACACACACACACACACACACACACACACACACACACACACACACACACACACACACACACACACACACACACACACACACACACACAGCAAAGCTGCTGCTGTCTGGGCAGTGATACCCTCAGAGAACCGGGGCTCACAAATGGGGTAAAGCGTGAAGCACAGACCCTCAAGGGATCCCATTAAATCAACACAAACACTGCACACACATTTTGACATATTTCCCCAACGATCAGCAAATTCAGTGTGATCCCCTTCAGCCACCGGCAATCTAAAAGTGCTGTCACTGACCAGATCAGAGTGCGAGCGGGTCTTCCCTTAGGGTACCAAGTCAAGGGTTCATGAGTTCTACATATGAGGCTGCCCTCTGCTCTGCCTGAGTCTATCCAGAGAATCCATGGATGGCTTATGAAGAGCACTGTATCTCCCTTCTGCTCTTGCTATTACAGCAGATACTCACTATCGCTTTCCCCTTGTGACAACACGATGGCGGCGACTTTCTGATGGTCACTGGTTATGTAGCTTTCTTTCATGGACTCAGGTTCACACTAAACATCAGCATATTTTAGCCAACCTGATTCTTTTGGAAAGCATTCATTAAAAAACGTTTAACAGAGGTAGCAAATACAGGTGTTTTTATGTAGTAGTTAATATGCTGTATCACATTCAGATTACAAACAGCTCATAGAAGCATAAAAAGGATAAATACCTCCTCTGCAGCTAACATTTTGACTTCAACCTTTACTTAAGTCTGAACTCACTACCCAACCCACCCACTGTCTACAGACAATGTGTGTCCGGCGGACATGCTGCTCTCCAAATTCATTATTTAATAGAGAGGTTACGATCGTGGCTTCAAAGACGCTGTGTATGAGCCAGTAAGAGGCATGGGCAAATGGAGGGGCTTCACTTCGAAGTCTCCCAACTCCTGAGGATAACATTTTAAAAATCAATCAAAGATCCAAGTCAAGGTATACTGAGGTACCCTCCGGTCAGAATTACTGAAACCTCTCCCAGAGAAGTATAACAAAGAACACATTAAAATTCAGTGGTTAGTGTGTAAAGGTGTGTGGCTACAAAGAAAGGGAAATGCACAGTAGATTCTCCAAACACAGGCTCTTAGTGCTGATAAAGACAAATACACAGACAAAATGTTCATAACAAATAAAATTTAGTTTGTAACATTAATGTGAGATGTACAATTTGAAACCAAACAACTGTTGACACAAAATAAACTGCTTAGTTCTTGAAAATAAAACGAGAAGCGGAAACGATCCATTCTGCATAAATTGGGCACCACCGGCAGCTTGAATCCATGTGAGAAATAATGCAAAAGATTTCTTTAAAAAAAACTGACAACAAATAACTGACAACAGGAAAGGGACAAAAGTTCATTTCAGGCAAGCAATGCTTTTGTTTCTCCTCCAAGTCTCTGAGAGAACTGATCTTAGAACTCAGTCATCTTCTTGTGTGTGTCAGCCTTCTTGTGCTCTCTCTGGATGGACAGCTCCTGGGCTTTCTGCTGGGCCAGCAGCTGGCGGGCCGCTGACAGCTTCTCTTCCAGCTGCTTCACCCTGGATGCGTCCCTTTGCACACACAAACAACAAATAGATTAGGAAGTGGCAAGAGACGGTGGAGATAAGCTGGCTTTAGCTGCGCTTTCCAGAATAACGAGTGTCTAACCTCGAATCTTCGCACCTTATTTACATTTTTACACAACTCCCACGCGCCTTCCCATTTGTGAATTCAAATTAATTACCACATTATTTGACAGGAGCTTCATTGCAACTAATGTGCTCATATTTGACAATAAATCATAGCTGTGTAAGCAGTGCTGTTATGTACTGTGCATGTATGTGTCTGTACTATCCATGGAGGAGATAACAGCCGCTGAGCATCTCTGGAGAGACAGGGAGCTGGTGTCCGATCAGAATTACGTGATCATTAAATTACGTCTTGGTTCATTTAACGTCACTTCGCAGCCTTCACAGGAGTCAGATTACATTTACAGAAATGTACAATAAATGAGCAACATAGACAGAAATCAGTACTGACCGTCCTGTTTGCCTGCCGAGGGATTCAGTCAGTTTCTGGATCTCCCTCTCAGTCTGGGACACCCTCTCAGCAGCCTGGAACACCTTCACATTCAGAGTCCTCTTGGTGCTTTTTCCTCCCCTGTAAGCCTCCACCCCGGTCCCCGCTGACGTTGCAGCAGCGCCCCCCTCAGCGGGATCAGTGCTCTTGCCTCCTAGCTTGTTGTTGAGGAAGTCAAAGACGGTTTGGCGCCCTCCAGCGGCGCCCCGAGGCTTTCTGCGTCTCTTCGGGCGGGCCGTTTGTGTGCCATCGTTAGCCGTCTTGCTCTGGGTGCGTCTCTGGGTCAACTCGGCACACTGGTCCAGAGACTTACCTTTGGGTAGGACCATTGCCATGACTGGCTCTACTCGGCCCTCCTGCATCTTTCCTAATCCTGATCAAATAAGAGCAACCATTTTATTTAGTATATCTGTATACAGGGAAAAGCAAGAATACTGCTCAAATAACACATTTCTATATATAAATGGGGGTTCTTATTTAATCAGAATCAGTTACCCTGAATACAAAGTACAATCAGAGTGAGTACATATAACATAGTTTCATTTTATTTATTTAATTTACCTACGCTCAAAATTAAGCATGTTTTGTTGTAATTTATTATCTCTGTGTGCCAAAACAAAACCACCAGTCAGTTTGTACTTCTATGGACATTTAAAATGTTATATATGCTTTTTAAATGGCTCTTCTTGGCCTCTAGTGTCTTGTTACTTTAATATACTGTTAATATTTTTTTCCATATTTTTTATGACCACTGATTGGAAGTTTTTCCAAGACTCCTTTGAATAATACTTGTACGTCTATTCATTTTAATGTAAATGTAATGTCATAAGGATGTCCTGGCATATATGAATGTGACTAGATGATTATGATGTCACTGGTGTGTGTGTGTGTGTGTGAGTGTGATATATATATATTTTTCCCCTGTTTCCATCCTTTGGGTATTTATTCGCCTGCAAAAGACCTGTTGTCGGTTGAATCGTTGCGAATAACACTAAAGGGAGCGGTGTCTCCAGTGTGCGGTACTCCTTGTATTGCAACTGTATTGATTTTCTTTTTTTCATGCAGCATCTGTCCTCCGCATTTGACCCATCCTAACTCCTTAGGTGCGGCTGGCAGCCCGGTGCAGAGCCTAGGGACCAACTCAAATTCTGAGGCCAATGCGTTGTTCAAGGGCAAAGGTGGAAGGATTTTATAAATATAGCATGCATGGGTTTTGGGGTTGGAGGGAACCCTGGGGAAACGCATGAGAACACGGGGAGGACATGCAAAATAGGCACCAGCCCGCCCTGGTGGGCTTCAAACCGGGACCTTCTTGTTATGACACAATAATACAACACTATGTGAGCTGTAAAGCTTTAGCCTGACTGTGACAAAGAGGATAGAAACTGATGTGTTATATATGTTACATTGCCTTATCACATGCTGGGGAAGTAGTACACTCATTTTAACTTCTAACTTTAAGCAAGCCACAAATAACTGATTTGATCAAGACATGACGTGACTTTACAACCTAAAATATTGCTTAATGATGTGCAATTGCACTTACCTTTCCCATATTCATAGCCCATTTTGAGCATAAGCTTGGATCCGATGCCTCTGGTATGTGCCTCCCAGCCACCAAAGTTTTCACTGTTTGTTACTGTGGAATCTGAGTCCATAACTGTTGGGTGAGAAAGTAGAAACAGTCAGGCACTCTGTAAGGGAAAAATGGCATCAAACAAGCAACTTTTAAACAAATTCAAATGTTTAGTGGCACGCAGAACGAAATACAAGGTTATTAACTGAAGGACACTTGTAAAATCTATGAAAATACACATTTTCAAGTCACATTTTCAATGACTGGCTGGAGTTGTGATTGGCAACACATATCCATACACACCCTTTGCATAAGCCACATCATCTCCAGTGTCGTCCAGGTCGGACTCGGAGGAGAGCGGGTCGTCTTCTCTCAAAGGTGGGATAACCCCGTCGGCCTCGACCACAGCATCTTTCAGCAGCACGGAGTCAAACTTCACAGTGTAGAAACCGCTGTCAATTTCTACATTAAGAAAATGAAACATCCGCGTCAGCAAAAACAGTCTAAATATCTTGAAGCGTTTAATCTCTGGCTAGGTTGTTTTCGTTAAGATGTGCAATTGTATTCAGATTACTTGATTAAGATTTTCAGGAAATGTATTACAGTCTTTAACAATGTGACACAACTTAAAGTTCAATAAACCTTAGACAATTAAACCATTTATTGCCAGACCTGTCAGAGTTTACTGTAAAATACAAAATCATTAAAAAAACTGGCCCTGTCAACGGAATACCTTTGACTTTAGCTGGATACCAGATGCCATCCTCGTGTCGAGCCAAGCAGGACGAGCCTTCTTCAAGATTACTCAGGTCACACTCAACGAACTCTCTGAGCTCCGACACATACACCACTTCACCGTGGGAAAACCTTCAGTGAAAAAGTGTGGACAGAACTAAGATCCAATACAGTAAATGGTCGAGGGATTCAACTACTGTGAAGCCCAAACTGTAGTGGAAAACACATCTATAGTCAGTTATTCTTGTCAGAGTGAAAACCCTTGGAATTTAAACACAATTAGATTATTAGGTAAAAGGTGCAAAGACAACAACACTTCACTGCATTTGTCTGCAGCTGTGGTTAGGATGAAACCTGCATCATGTGGACGGTGGGTGACACTTGCTGGAGGAGGTCCGCTATTACAAAGAATGCAGATACGTGAACGTTAACCTAAAACAACAACCTTTTGCAGGTGCAAGTGTAGAGTGGTACTTTACCTGCAATTATCCGGGAAGCGACATTTGTCCTCTAGGTAGAATGGACAGGGTTTCATAGATTTCTGGGTGGGGTAGACGTAGAACACTCTTACTTGTGCCTCTTCTCCGTCTGGCGGCTCTGCCCCCACCACCATGGCATTGTGATACTCCAGTGTGCCCCATGTAGTCCGGTAGGGTGCTCTTACTTTGGTACCACTGAGTGCATCTTCTTCCTCCTCCTCCTCCTCCTCCTCTTCACCATCCTCCACCCCACCTTCCTCCTCATTGTCCCTCTCTCTAGTATCAGAGCTACTACCGGAGGACTCCCCGAGTTCAGAATAGAAAGCAGCAAACTCAGCGCCCAAACTGCTGTTCGCCCTGTCCACGCCGGCCGCTGCCTCTGAGGCGTTAGCCTGCAGCCCATAACTGTCCTCGAGGCTGGCCAGGAGACGACTCTTTTTGACAGACACCAGGCTGGCCTCGGTGAGCTCTATCAGCTGACAAATGTCCTCTTTCAGTTTGAGCAGGTCCGACTGCTGGGAGGGGTCCAGGCCAGCTGCCAGGGCCGTCTCCACCTGCTGCAATTGGGCACCATAGGCGGCGATGGCTGCCTCAAGAGTTTCTTCATCCATACTGACACTTGGCACAGGACAGGACAGGAGTGGGCCGCATGAAGCCCCTAAGACACCTGAGGAAGAAGAGTGAGTAGATGGACTGATTTAGTTATGCACTCCTGCAAAGTGCCCACACTTTTGACCATCCCTGCATCATTTCTTTAAGTCATATTTTAGTGGCCATCTATGTATTAAAAGGCCAGATTTTCTGACTGAGTTTAGAAGAACACAGGAAAAGGGAAGGTTTAGGAAATGACACTAAACCAACGCTATATATTTTACATTTTACTGTAATAAGAATGAATTCGTGCACAACTGCATGCTGTGAAAAGGCTTTACCGAAAGCGCCTGTATTGTGATTAAGTAACGTTCCCTTGAACGCTGCCCAAAGATTGAACCTAGCAATGAATCGCTAACACAGCTATATATCACAGCTAGTTTTAGCTAAGTTATACTAAATGTTAGCTGTCTTGAGCTAACATTTACAACTGACTATAATAACACTAGCATTACCTTCGTGATTAGGCTAGCTGTCTGACGTCCTTCGCACAGACGGACTAGGTGACAGCCATGAAAAGATGTGCTATGTTAGAAAAATAAGTAATTCAAACAGCTAAATTCAGTCTCGACATGCAGCATCAAGGTAGCTGAAGTGAATGAGAGGCGGACTTCCGTTGTGAATTGTATTTTCTTACAAAATAAAGCAAATGTCTTCTGACATTAGATGGTTTATGCTACATACTATCAGTACAAAGTAAGAAATGCAGCTTGCTAGTGTTAAGTTGGAGTCTGAAGTTATGCCAGATCATTATATTTCAAGTGACTGTCACTCATATTGTAGTTTATTTGAACCAAGAAATCGCTATTTTATATACGAAACCCATTTTAATGATTGAGTTTTCTGTTAAATAATCAAGTATTAACAGCCAATAACATGAATGCACTGGCAACACAAAAGCCACCCATTTCTACGATGAAAGTGTTGTTATACATTTCACAGGTTTTTCTTTTTCACAGTAAAAGTCGGTTATTTTATTTTGAAGATAAAACACCAAACCCGGAAGTCTTTTTTTTTGCCCTACGTCAAACATCTGCGTCCGTCGTCGACGCAGAATCATGACGTCAGCTTTCGACAGAGTTCACTAACTTCATCAGTGTGTGGTGTTAAAATGATTCTATCTAAAATAAAAGTCTTCTATGGGCTCATAGCTCCGCGCCGCGGGGCCACTCAGTACTACTAATGTGAAGGTAGGCTACCTGTTTGTTGACGCTAGTAACTCCCTGCAGTGCAGTTTCAGCAGCATGCTGGGTGCTGTCAGCTACCCAGAAGACTACATCGATGCTATAGATGTTCTGCTGTTACTGCATATACATAATGTTGTTATGTATCTGTTTGTTAACCTAAATAAAGTTTGAACTTTGTCACAGTGGCCAGCTGGTTTATAATACGTCCTCAAAACAGCATTGAACACACAGTAGCTAAGATTATACTGGTTGGCACAACAAACAGGGATCAGCTCCTAAAGTTAAAATGACAGGTGACCATTACAGATTAAATCAAAGACAAAAGGTAAATTATTTTAGCTATGAGAATACGTTAATTTCAGATTCTTCCTACAGTATTTGAAACGTTTTCTTTTTATTATTCCCTTATCTACCATTTCTCTTTCTGAATCCCCTCTTTAAAGTGACCCTTGATATCATGCCTCCAACCATGGCCCAGATCAGTGATCCAAAGATCGCATTTGCCTATCTGCGTCCGGCCTGTGTCCTGCTCACCCGAGAGCCCACTGTGACCAACGTGGAGACACTGAGCGCCCAGTTGAAAGAAGTCAACGATGCCACGTTGCAGCAGCTCCAAGATTATGTCCTCTTCCCTCTTCGCTTTGTCCTCAAAGTCCCTGGGCCCAAGCAGGACAAACTGGTGCAGGCAGTGGCTGAGGCCATGAGCCATGTGCTAGAGAACACTTGTGTCCAGAACTGGGAGACCCTCCGTGACCTTCTCTCAGAGCTTTGCCTCTGCCTGTGCACTCCCACAGATCCTGGGAAACCTGCAGATACATCAGAGGAGCTGAAATCAGCTGTTCTGAGGTGCCTGGATGCACTGCTTCATGCTGCATACGGCGATATAGTCTTTAAACTCTTTGAATCCATTATGCTACCTGGACTGGGAGCTGCCATATCATTGCTGCTGGCTTTAGGAGAGAAATCGAAATCTCGAGATGTACAGGCAGCAGCGTTGAAGTGCCTCCAGGCTTTGACTCTGCAGTGTGACTGCACTCAGGAGCACGTAGTCCCATCTTCAGAGGAGAGATGCACTATAGGCAGCACCATGGCTTCAGTCTTACCTGGGATCACCGTGGCTGTAGCCAGGATCATTACAGGAGATCTGAGACAAGGCCATGCAGTCACAGTCAGGGCCATCAAGGTACCATATGCTTGTTCATTTCTATTTGTTGGTGGGACGATGCAGTACAGTACAGTCATGCTTCAGTACTTTAACCTCGTCATAACTTGTTACAAGCAATTCATTAATTAAGCACCAATTACACAATGAATTATATTATCATTACCCAAAACTTGCCAATGTATAATAAAACAGAGAAAAGCATCAAATCGTCAGATCTGATGAGTTAGAACAAGTGAATGTTTGGAGTTTTAGCTCAGTAAATTTCTAAAACAATTAGAAGAGTGAAGGTTTTGTCGTTCTTCTGATCAGCACACTAAATATTATATAAAACGCTGTTTCAGAAGCTTTTCCACCCTGACTCATTTAAGGCCAAATGCAGTATCCATGTTACTTATTGTAATTCTTGGCATATGTTTATCTCATTACGTTAACGTAAAAACTGCCAGGACACTGAAACATGCAGAAGAAGTCCATCACGCCTAGCCAATTGACAGAATATACACAGACCTTTTTATACTACGTAAACAGATCTATAGACTTCCATTGACTCCTCCATGCCACTAAAACTCAAATGTAGTAGAAAATATAAATTATATATAAATAAGACAATATAAAATAAAGTGATTGTCCAAAACTATTGCACTGATTTGTTTGTGCCACATAATTATCTCTTTTAACTCTTATTGTCATTCAGGTTTGGTCCAGGACTGTGGGGCTTGTCATGGAAGACGCCCAGCTTCAGGCCAGTGAGCCCTGGGAGACTCCCTCACCGGACCTGGGGAAAATCGTACAGCTGGTGGTCCATCGGACGCAAGACTGGGTGAAGAGCACAGCGGCGAAACTGTTCATTCTCCTGAAGAAGATCATCTCCTGCACCTCGGCTCACCAGCACTGGAGGGTTAGACTAGAGATGGTGGAGCTGGATGACCACCTGCTGGCCAAGTGTAGCCAGTCACTGGGAGAGTGTGTGGGACTGCTCCTGGAAGCACTGGTGGGAGCAGTCAATGATGAGGATCCCAGAGTCAGAAAGAGGTTTGATTTGATTGACATCTTTGTGAGTAAAAAGATGAAACGCAAGACTGTTCGATAACGAGATGTTTAATGAAAACGTCTCCTGTCCTGTCCTCTCCTGTAGGTGTGAGGTCACTCTCAGAGAGGTGTCACTGAGGAATCAGAGCTGCAACAGCAGCAGTGCTCTGACCTTCACCGACGTGCTTTCAGAGAATCTCCACTCTCTGGCCACCTCCCTGCCCAGACTGATGAGGACCTCGGATGACCAGAAGAAGCTGTTTGTCCTCAACGTGTTTCTGGGTTATTTAAAAGTCCTGGGGCCGCTGGTCTCTGTGGTTCTCAACTCGGCTGCACATCTTGAGAGGATTTCCAAGGCCTTGATGCAGGTAACGTTAGCTGCCATTTTATATTACTACATAATTGTTGTTAATAAAATGAGGAAGAAAATTAAAGATCTATTGGTTGGTCTATAGCGGCGGTTACACAACATATGTTCATGCACACAACAATTTGCAGTGTGTGCCTGTGCGCTATCAGCCATTACGGCCTGAGTTAGCTGAGTTAAGCGATCATGTCTGTGTTTTATAAAAATATTAGACAAAGACAAAGTTGTCATACTTACTGTGAGCATGTTTTGGCAGTTTCACAAGACCCCTTATGAATCAATCTTCAACCACAGTCTGGTGAAGTTCTGATTCATCTTATATCATAAAAATCCTGAAAAAACCACCACAAACACCTCTGCATGGCTTTACAGGTGCTCGAGCTGGATGTGATGGATGTTCGTATTGTGGAGGAAAGGAGTTACGCTGCTACCATAGAGACAAACTCCGACTCTCATGATTTCTACGCTGCTCACACGCAGAGGAAGCATTTTCTCTACTTCACAGATGAGAAGATCTTCTCTGTGCTGATGGAGATCTGTCGAACATTAGGTAGGTATGATTATTGTTTGATATGAATTGTCTTATGCCTTTTTATACATAACGGTACTTTGTCTGTGTCAAATTCATTTAAAAGTAATATAAAGTTGGAATAAATAGTAAAGTTGTACCAATGACACCATTACACAATGTATTAAAGCTGGCTACATTTTGTGCCTATATGTTTACCTGTCCCTCTTCCTATCTTTAGGTTACTATGGCAACATTTACCTGCTGACAGATCACTTCCTGGATCTGTACCAGCAGTCTTCTGCGTACAGAAAGCAGGCTGCCATGGTGCTGAATGAGATTGTCAGAGGTTCTGCAGGCATAGCCGTGGCGACAGAGGGTCCGGGTTTGGAGAGTCAAGTTCAGGGACACTCTGGCACTCAGGAAGACCTTACAGTGGTAGTGGTGTCTGTCATGGAGGAATACACTAGTCTGAAAAACTGGCACTTGATTACTGTCAGTGAGGAGACGGATAGAGACCGGGAGGACCAGCAGGTGAGGATAGTTTCAGCCCTGCAGCTTTGATATTTGGTTTTGAATCAGGATTTTACTGATTCATTGGCTTGATTGCATTTCACAGCCTTCATTTTTGATTTATGCACCAATTCATTGCACAGTTAATTGAACTGAGCGGTAGGTGGGAAGTTTGATACCACTCATGTTTGTACACTAAGTATGAAGCTACAGCCAGCGTGTGTTTGACTCAGCTTATTGAAAGACTAGAAACAGAGGGAAACAGCTAGCCTGGTTCTGTCCAAACGTAACAAAGTCCGCCTGCCAGCATCTCTAAGTCAACACTTTGTATATGGTTTGTTTAATCCACACAAAAATCTAAATGTAGAAACTAATTTGTGGTTCTTACTTTGAGTTGCATGCTGGAATCATTTCTTGGCATTGAGTCTCTGCTGTTTGCCTGCCAATGTCATTGTGACCAAAAGGCTCCATGAAGTCCAGTAAGTCACTCCAGGTTTTCGACAGAGCCAGGTTAACTGTTTGCCATCTTTATGCTAAGCTAACTGCCTGCTGGCTCTAACATGAGAGTGGTATCAATCCTCTCATCAACATCTTGTCAAAAAAGAAAATAAATGCTCCTTTAATATCCATTAACAGTTTAACTATATGATGCATGATAATGAGGAATGTCTGTTGTCTCTCTGTAGCTGCTCAGTCCATCCAGACTCCTCTCCATATCCAACAGTAATGCAAACCCTCTCCAAGTGATTCCTTCCACATCTGCCTCCCCGTCTCCGTCATCGTCCACCTCCACTCTCCACCAGCTCAACAGCAACATCTGGCAACTGTGTATCCAACTGGAGGGCATCGCATGCTTTGCTCAGGCCCTTGGGCGCGACTTCGGTCCCTTGTTGATGACATCACTGTACCCCGTACTGGAGAAAGCCGGGGAGGAGACGCTGCTGGTCAGGCAGGCAGCGCTGGGCTCCATGTGGGAGATCAGTAAGGCCTGTGGCTACCCCTCCCTGAAGGAGCTGATCAATGACAACTCAGACTACCTGCTCAATGACATATCACTTAACCTGCAGAGGCTCAGCCAGCACCCACAGGTAAACATGTTGTAATGCACAGTAGCACTAGAAACAGAGAAGAATAGGACACAGAGACAACATTTAGGACAATTTAAGAAAGCAAGTGATGTGGGCGAGAAGAGGAATTCAGTCATTTGATGCAGTAAGACATTACCTCCATTTTAAAGTAAATAAAGAGGTCATGACATAACCGGTCGACTCGATGTCAGCATTGACATGTTCAGGGCAGATTTAATTCAATTCAATTCAATTCAACTGTATTTATATAGCGCCATATCATAACAAAGTTATCTCAGGGCACTCAATCACATGGAGTCGGTCGAGACTTCCACACACACCAAGACCCAACGTTCCCACCATGAGCAGCACTAGGTGACAACGGCAAGGAAAAACTCCCTTTAACAGGTAGAAACCTCGAGCAGAACCAGGCTCTAGGTGGGCGCTCATCTGCCTCGACCATGTGGGTCAGTAGATGGCGTGTTGAATATTTTGAAATGTCAGTATTAACAGCAGCATTAATGTGTTGCATCACAGTATTATCATTTAATTCACAGCTCAAAAAACACGTTGACGTGTGCAGCTTCTCTTTAACATTATGCACCCTTCACCAAATGTAATGCCACAAGAAATAAATTAACTTTAATACATTAAAAAGATAAATTATTAGGTGTGGTATATAATGGTACACATATACAATCATTTGTAATTTCTAAGCTGTTTTTACATGTTGCATCCATTTGTTGTTGAGTTTTTACATCTGAATGTAATAATCTATCATCTGTCCACTGCTGTGCTCTGCTGAAGCACCTGTCCCTCTTATTCCTGCCGTCAGACTGATTTAAACTCTCTCTGCTGTCAGGAAAACGAAGAGTCAATTCAACTGCACACGTTTTTATAACATATCAAGTCATTCCAAGTCAAAAGGCTCAAATCCAAGTGAACTCACGAGTCATTTGCGTTAAAGTCAAGAATAAAGTCCTCAGATTCATGACTCGAGTTTGACTCTTGTCCAAGTCATGCGGCCCAAGAGCACACCTCTGTGGTTTATCACCCAGGTGAATACTGTGAATAGGTTTAAATGGGTTTGTTGCGCCCTGAACATGTATTTCTCCATATTGTCATCCTGTTGGCCAGGCTCCACGGGTGTTGACAGTGATGTTAACTCACTCTGACTGCAGCCTGCTGCCTCTGGTCGGGGACATCGTGCAGGATGTGCTGATGGCTCTGGATCTCAGCTACGACAACACTGCTGCTCTTTTCTGCTCTGTGCTGCACGCGCTCATGAAGGCACTGGGTGAGATTGCAAAAGTGATGTCAACTCATTTATCACGTATGAGAAAGGATAAGGGACAAACTGAGTATATAGCTTATCTGTGATTCTACCATACCATCCCATCCCACTCTCTACCACACTTTGCCTAAGCATTTAGTTCAGTTATAGTGAAAACCTAGTTTTAACAATACAAACATGATATAAATATTTATTGGAAATACAGACTAGTTTTTGGCCTGGATATGAATATCCAGTGTGAGATCTCAAACATGATTGGTTACTTACTAATTACTGTAGAGGCTTTACCAGAAGTAGGACAAATTACGTGACCAATAAACATTTCCAATCAGATGACACCCAATTCTGCAGCTCTGCTGCTTTTAGGTGTTTGTGCTCAAAAATCCAAGGAAAGAATATTCATGGAAAATGTAAAGAGGAAGACATTATGGTTCTGAATTTTAGTATTTGATTGACATGTGATCTCTGAGAAGAAGTGCAGTAACTTCCAGGATGGAGACAAAATAAAGACAAAGATCTTGTGTATTACCACTTTTGCATCACACACCTCACTGCGTCACGAACATAACCTGTTGTTGTTGTTGTTGTTTTTCCTTTAGCAAGGTGGTTTCCCTCCAGTTGTGCTAGGACAAGTGAGTCTGCCAGACCCAAGCAGACCTCCACTGACAAGGAAGTCCTCAACATCCGCCAGTTCCTGCTGGATCACCGCAAACAGACAGAGCTGGCAGAGGGCATTGGAATAGAGGAGGAAGACACTGAGGACCTCGGTAAAACACAATGGTGTCTGTTTGAGGACAAAATAAGAATTATAGTATACGTTTTTTTTAATAAGAAATATGAGAACTGGGTGTCTGCAAAGTCTATTAATCATACGTCATCCATCTGATCATCATTGTCTCTCCAGAAGTCCCTCCTCCCACGGAGTGTGAGGACGTTGAAGATCTCGGTGGTCCTGATGTGAAAGCAGAGCTTCCCTCCCACCTCAGCATCACTAAGGATGTTATGGAGCGCTGCATTCATCTGCTGTCTGACCCCAGTCTCAGGCTCCGACTCAAGGTGCAGCCTGTGGTGTGATATAGTGGGAAGTGGAGCGTTGGTTTTGATGGTTAAAATGCATAGATCCTGTAATCCTGTAGAAAGAGTGGGGTTTTCCATCACATCCTTCTCCTAAAAATTAGACTTGGCAAGGAGCATATTCCAGAGACACACCAGGCCTGTAGTTTTAGGCCAGTCAGACTAGTTTAATATGAAGTAGACAAAGAGATATAACTTACATTCTTTAACAAGGCATAGGTTTTGTGTGTTTCAGGGGACATTCATACTGTAGGAAACTAGTGTAATCAATGAACACACAGGTCCATCTCATGCTCGACTGTCATAGAAGCTGTAGAGAAAAATGATAGAAGATGTTTTGACTCGTGATGAATCTGATATTATCAGTCTTGCAGTTGTCACTTGGTAAATGAAACACAGAGGTTTGGTGTGAGGTGGCAAAATAACGGTTAATTCATGTGTCATTTTTCTATTGAATTGCCTGTTTTCATTGTCAACCTTTTGACGTTTGCTGTCCTCACTCATCCTGGCCAAGAGGCAGATCCAGTCGCAGCAGCCCTGTGCAGGCACATGGGAGAAGTTAGCCCTCAGGTCTTTATGCCAGGCAGACAGGCCTAAAGGCAAACTTTTCCCACGTGCCCCATGCAGGTCAGGTGTCTTTCTTATAGGCTAATATGCAACTTTAACAGCCAAGGGACATTATTGAGCATTTACTAATTGGTATAAACAAAAGATTCCCTGTGTGAATTGATTTATTTTCGTTGTGAATTAGAAAATGGTCGGCATTCTTTTGCGGGCCAGATTTGGCCCACTGGCCATACATTTATCGCTGGTCTACAGTCATGCTAACAGCTGTGGGCTTCTGTTCTTTGGGTACTTTGAACTGATGATTCGTTGTGAGAAACTAAACAGAAATAAACCACTCTGTACAGTTCTGCTGAAACAGGCCAGTTGTACTTCTAGAAAAGCGAATATTTCTTAACGTTGTTAACTGAGCTTTTTGACCTCCAATATGGCCTACAGGGGTGTTACATCCCCCAAAAGCTACCCGTACTCATGCATGTGTTGCTGTTGCACTCTGTTTACTGAAGATATATATTAATGGGTGTGCTGCCTGTCTTTGTTCTAAGGTATTGGACGTGCTGGAGCTATGTGTGTGTGTACTGAGTGAGAAGGAAAATGAATTGCTGCCTATGGCCCATCGCTGTTGGCCCGCCCTCCTACAGAGGCTCACAGCTGATGACCCTTTAGCAGTCCTCAGAGCCTTCAGGGTACGTAAAACAAGCCTTCTCCCGAACAAAAAAAAAAAGGAAATTGTTCATTTAATGTGTTGGATCATTTAATAACATCTGCAGCTTGAGATTGTGAAAAAGTACAAAGAACGTTTGTTAATAACTGTGTATATATATATATATATATATATATAAAATAATGTAATGGTGTATTACTGTGTCAGGACCACATTACTGCACGTCATTATGCGCAGCAACTGAACCGGTCTTCCTACATTTTGACTAAAATGATAACATTTTGCAAGTTTTGCAAACATGTCATATTGAAATGTGCCTGTATTGAATCAGTCAAGGTTTTGTTTTTAGGCACAAGTATAGTGTCATTTTTTTATGAAATAGCTTTACTTCTGTGAAACATTAAAAAAACAAACATTTTAGACTAACAAGACAGAATTGCTTGTGTATTTTCTTCCCAGAGCTGGCTTTTCAAACTATTTCAGAGAGTCACAGAGGATGAAAATGGCCTTCTACATTGTTCCCCGTTCAGTGAAGATCACCTTTGTTTGTGATCATTTCTCAAAGTACAGGTGTCAATTGATTCTACATGTCACAGTAAATGTCTCTACTTGGTTTGTAAATGGTCATTTAGTCACTCAGCACTACTGCTGGCAAGCTCTGGCAAATATGGCAGCTTTTGGGTATATCCAGGTTTTGTAGATACTATGGTTAGACCAGGGGATAATACAGACACACTACAGGGACTTTTACATTTTGACAACTTGCTGCGTACATACATTACATGCTGAGGCTCTCTTGCAGATGCTGTGTACGCTGGGTGAAACATGTGGTGACTTCCTGAGGAGGAGGGTTTCTAAAGAGGTTCTGCCCAAACTGAGCTCCTCGCTCACACGGCAAGCTCCGATCAGCGCCAAGGCCGGACCCGTCTACACACACACCCTGGTCTACAAGCTGCAGCTGGCTGTGCTGCAGGGGCTGGGCTCACTGTGCCAGAGGCTGGACCTGGGTAAGAGAACAAAGACACACACGATGATCATACCAGGTAAAAAGTGGACAGATGAAACATATTGAGGATAGATTATCTGTGTACCAATGTAATATTTACCTTAAGTGTGTTGTATAATGAGAGCTCTGATGAGTAACTTGAGCAGGATGGTGCTCAAAGTCGAGCATTTAACAAAGAAACAGGCAGACAACTAGACATTTACATGCATTAAGGTTCATGAAAATCTCCTGCTAATGGCAGCATTATTTTAAAATATCACCATCGAAGAAATTATATTGCAAGATTGAAATTAGATATTTGAGCTCTTGGAATTTAGACTTCTGTATTAAAGGGACAGTTCAATATTTAAGGACACCCATATTTGCTTTCTTTCTGAGAGTGTCTAGATCAATCAGCCCTACTCCAAAGTGAACAAAGCTGGGACAGAAATGCAAACTTGACAGTTTAAGATTGTAAGGGCAATTATATATTTTTAGGTCTCTGTACAGGCATGGAAGTAAAAGACCTGGAAACCTTACAGTCATGACTGTGCACAGTCACGGCACGTGGCGGTTGTTTACCAAGAAATAGTTCCATTTTATAACTCCCCCTACTAGCCCAACTGATCATTTCTGTTTTATTTCTGGGTTATTCTTTTAAAATACAGCCTACGTTTTGTTGACTTAACATTGAAACGGGTGGAGGTTAAAACTTGTCTGCATTTCATTTCACACACACACACACACACATACACACACACACACACACACACACACACACACACAGAGTTTGCATCAGAATTAAGACATCACATATTTTTCAGATCGCTTTCTTTGAACACACTGACCTTTTTTAACCGCCAGATGGCAGTCTTGTACAACAGTGAAAAGCAGGCAGGGGTACCATAGCAGGAGGTAGTGTATCTCAATCTGCTCTGTATTACTATGAAGACCTGAAGGCATGATCCAGTGATGTGAAAAGATGTAGTGCATCTATTTACTGATACAATTACATAAAGTTTATTTTTGCTTTGTTTATCGATGTCTGGTATTTGGGACGTGGCAGTGTTTTTTTTTTTTTTTTTATGACCGTCAACACCCTTTCTTTGTTGATAGCACAGCCTGCATCCCAACACATCCCATGCATCAGAGTGTGCAACAATTATAAATGCAATTTCCGTGTATGCTGCAAATCACACAATACTAAGTGGAATTGCATGACTAAAAAGGCTCTCGGGCTGTGGCAGTGCTTGTATTCAACATATTTTAAAGATGACTGAACATACAGACCATAGCCGGCGTGATGCTACCGAATCCCCTCGGAATAACTGCCGCAAGCAACTGTTTTCCCTCAAGCTTCATTTCACCACAATTAAGCAAGAGACGCTGTTGAATCTGCGTCGCTGTTGAATCTGCGCAGCAATCAGCAAATCGAGAAGCGACAGGAAAGGCGGACATTTAATTGATTTGCTCTGAAATGGAGTTGTGTATTTTGTGCTTGGCAAAGCTTCGGTACAACAACTGAAAATGTTCATCCAAAGCAGCCTGGGGGATTAGTGCCAGTGTGTTACCAGTGATGTAATTATGTGCTGCTTGTCTAATTTTTCATCAGTCATGTTCATTAAGCAGAGATGTTCCTGTCCCAGGCATACTGGGCTCAGACTGCTCCCACACTGCTGACTCCTCCAGGGGAAACCCTGTACGTATAGTGGAACTAAGAGCATCTTAATGCATTGTGGGACCTCTTTTCACCGCTATTTTGTTGTCATTACTTATGTGTGAAGGTTTGAGTGGATAAGTGTGTTTTTCATACTACATAATGAAGCTAACATGCTCATCACCCCCAGTAGGAAGTGGTGGTTGCAATCAGCGATAAAACATTATGGGAAAATGGTCTTTTCATTCATTAAGTGGTAATCATAATCACTTCTCCTTCCCAAGGACAGTAAGTGTGCAAGAACTGGTTGGTGGGGTTGTTGCAGTGATAAATCATTACATAAAGGTTTAAAACAGCTCTGATTCATGGGGCTCATTCTTTTTGAAACACAAAATTATTGCAATCCTGATTTACAAAATAGAAAAATGTGGGTAGAAATCAGATTTAGTGATTTTTAGGAGGCAGACCAGACGTAACATTTCCGTCCACCGCAGCAACGGTCAGGGATTTGACTTTGAGTTGTGTTATCTCCAGTCTGGTCCCCTGCACAGTGGGCTGTCAAACCTGGTGATAGCTTGAACCTCAAATATGTTACACCCTCCCGCTGAAGCTCATCACTGACAGATGGAAAGTTAGCGGCTGGTGACACCATGTGTCACAGAGGTAGCAGGGCTGTCTGCAGCACTCCCCAGACCCACAGCGGAGAGAGGACTGCAGTGCACGGGGGAATTCCATATTGGGCATGAACGGGGGGGGAAATTGCAGAAGCAGAGATATTTTAATAAATCAGATTTTTAAAAGACCGTTTACAGTACAAAAGCAACAGCAGCTCATGGGTATATGTTCTGTATGTATCTGTTGCATGAAAGATATTCTGAACTGTGTCATCACAAGAAGACATTGTTTACTGTAAACTGCAGTAATCAGTCTCTCTGCAGCAGGAAAAATGTGTGGGAATAAAGAAATAAACAGAGATGGCAATTCTTTTAGTGAGAATTGATAAAAAGCAACAGTGAACATTATTCTAATTCAGACCTGTATACAGACACACAGGCAAATATTCAGACACAGGGTATTCAGCATTAATCCAATAACCCTTACTATTGTTCTAGTAAAAAAGGACTCAGTAAACCCACACTGAGTTCATGTACACAAGATAAATAATGCATTGCAGCTAGTGATTTTGGATTATACTGCAAGGTCAGTTTCAGTCTAGTTAAGGGTCTGTGGTTTGGCGTCACAGTGGGTGTGAACAGGGCTGGTTTAACAAGCAGATGACCCAGCAGCGGTGAATCAGAGGTGGTGTTTGGTGTTATGCACTGGTATTGGTGGCAGAGGACAATCTCTAGAATAAGTGCTCACCTAGGCAGACAGAATTGGCGGCAGTAAGCTTTCACACTCCGACCACTCACCACACAGTGCTCTTCAGTCAGCGTATCTCCTTCCCCTTTTGAACTTCTAAGTGAGGTACAAAGAAAAGGTGAGAAAAGCCATCAAGTGCACCGGCAGAAAAGCCATCTGTACCCGTCTCCAGTAATAGACGAAATGGGACTTGAGCCGTTTGACTTCAGATGAAGTCAAGTCAAGTTGGCCATTCTGCTTTGGTACTGGTACAAATTTAAAAGAACCTTAATTTAAGTGAAATTACTGTTCAAAGTACACTCACTTAGCTCGTAACCACAATGTGCCAGGCGTGCAACAGGTATTTAAATTTAAGACTTATTCAGCAAGTTCAAAACATTCAACAACAACTGCGAATGCTCTTAAAGCCGCACTAATACATATTTATTTTATATTAACAATGGATCAAATGACTATGTATGATGAGAAATGTGTCACTCATAGTGGTGAACCCACAGGGAATTATCATCAAACTCTATGGAGCTTTTCAGCCCATTGTTTTGGCTTTCCAACACACACACGAAGCTCTCAACCACCTTGTTTTTCCGACTGCAGCCGGCAGCTTCTTTTCAGAAGCTTCAATAAGGAGGCGTGTCAGCATGACAGCGTAACAATATCTAGAGGCAGCTTACAGTTTTTTTCTGTAAGTGACCATGATTTAATAAACAGTATAATCCATCCTGCGATGTATTTTAAAACAACACTTACTCACCTTGTGCTTTTCGCCGGGTGCTTCTTTGCTTCTGGGTTGTTCTTACATAATGAGTGTTTTCCACGATGAGAGGACCTGAGGTCTAGAAGATGTACTGTATTTGTTGCACAGCCCAGATTATGTTCATGACAAAGAAAGAACTTATAACGAAATACACTTCTAACAATCCCCCCTGCATTTGATGTTTGAGGCTCTGTCAGCTGGGTGAGAGCAGCCCCTGTGGCTGTTGGTGTTAATAAATTCCTGCCTTTCTTAACTTTTTATCATCAGATGCGCTACCCTTGTTTTTATTCTCTAAATTCTCTATTCTCTCTTTTCCCAGGAGAAAATAAATAATACCTAACTCTGCAGCCGCAGTTCTACCATTAGGGATGTAATGATACATTCAGCTCACAGTGTGGTTTGATATGTCATACTGGGTTCTGGCTTTGATATTAACACAGCATTTCAAACAAAACCAGAATGAAGACAACCATGACTGAATTTCTATATTTCTGAAAGTAAAATGTACATATTCTTTATGTTTTTTTCTTAAAATAACATTGTAATTAACTTACAACAAGATATAATTCATCCCAAAGTGTAAGTCAAAGAAACATATATATATATGATTTTGGCCTTAGTAAATCTTGCTCTGTATCTGTGAGTTTTGCTCTCTTACCTGTAAATCGGTGTTCTCTTTACAGTAACTTCCAAAGCAGAAATAAATCAGCTGGAAGGCGTAGCTCTATCACTGTTATTACCTCCCACTGCATCAAGTTGGGTTTTGCATTTTCACTGCCACTAAACATCTGTAACCCTAATGTAGCCAGCCCTAATGGAAAAACTGCTAAATGTGTCTGTTAAATGGGTTAATTAGCAGCGTGGTTAAGTCTCATTAGGACAAATTTCCACAGTCAATTAACTGAATGTTCTATAGTAGTTAGTGTAATAGGCCACAGATAACTTTGTCAGTAAACAAGTCAGTAAATGTACTTATTTATTATTGAACCTTTTTGAGAAATTTCTCAGTATT
>JAVQJD010098760.1:0-17305 GCA_036023655.1 Nannoperca australis | reverse complement strand
AGTAAGTACATCGCTGCCAATGGCAGAATCAAAAAAGAGCATTAAATCTAAGAACAGATTATCTTTGTACATTATCAAATACAATACATTCAAACTACAATACAATTCCACTACAATATCGTAAACTATGCTATACTTTATAGAAACAATATGTCATTTAAGTGCTGTAAGAACAATGGTGTCGTCTGTTTGGCAGAGGGGAAAACCTCAACCCATTTACTGAACATGTCAACAATCACCTACCTACCACAAACTCTATCTGGATCATGTACAACTTTATTTATTTTTTCACTTAACACCTTATAGGTGCAGTGATGTCATACAAACACACATATATATACTGATGACTACACTGCTTATGATGATGTTTAACCATCAGTTTGATACAAACAAGTGGATGCTCTTGGAAGTAATGAAACCCATCTACCAGAACTTCTAAATGTGCTCGATTCCTTTTTGTTATTTATCTCCAGTGACCTAAATGAAAACACAGTATTGTTGCCATCCGGCCAGTCATTTTCTGATTCAAATCTCTTTTATGAAAGGTTCCTTGTGTTAAATAAATTAACCACTTTGAGTTGAAACAAAACACTTGGCAGTGTATGGAAAAACACCAAGACTGAGAACCAAAACACAGACCAGATCTTTGAAAGGCCGAAAGCCAAGAATAGCAAACGTGATTATTTTGTTCCACCAAACAATACAATGACTTATTCATGTTTCAACAACTTTTACCGTAACTTTGGTGTGAGTTTGTCATGGGGAGGAGACTACCAGTATGAATTTCATAATAGAACAGAATAAACATCCTGTTAAACCATTGTGTTTACAACGTGGACTTGTGAAACTTTACTGGAACACTTTCTGAATTTGATTAATTGCTTTTTTGTTGGTCATTGTGACAGACCTCTCTGCGCAGTGTGTTCTTGGTTGCAGTTCTCAAAACATCCTCTGGAGAGCTACACTCACCCAGATATTTAATTGAGGAGCAGTTCGCCAGCTTGTGTTGAGTATGTCTCCACACTGTGTGGCATTCTTCCTTCCTTATTCATTTCCTTCTAGTATTTTTACTGTGTTGTTAGCCAAAGTTGGTATGCTCCTTATTTTTAAACTTCTGTGTTTATTGTATTGCTACTGGAAAGTTCTGTTTAATTCTTTTAACTGTAGTATTACATTCCTCTTCATAATATAAACACATCTGGTCTGTTGGCTGATATGCTTCTTAATGGCAAAGGAAAATCCAAATTTAAATCCATACACTTGACTTTTAGTCATTGAAAGTCTTTTTTAAGAGAAGATTACTGTGACTTTTATTATTTCCGATGAGACCATGTCGTGAATACATAAAGATATGACCCCAAAGTACTTTTGTATCACATGACGTGTGATCCCTTTCCACTGTCTTTTGCCCGTTGTTAGAAATTTAATTGACTTCATTACAAGTAGGGGAGGAGCAAGTGTGCATCCACCATCCCACGTTCCTGTCTGTTGGTATGGATGAGGCACTGCCCTATTTCCCAGGGCATTGTGTGACACACAAATTGTGGACCACGGCTGTGATTTAACTGGGAATCTCTAGCTCCAATCTGAAGGTCAGTCAGAGATTTGTTAAGTCAATTAATGGATGCAGAGGCCCGGTCTACTGGAAAGCATGTCGTCACTCGCATTAGTCTGTGTGATACTGTAGCCACCCACAAGGCAGGAAGAGTCAGCGATTTAGTCCGGGTTAGAAGACACTGTTTGACTGTAACATCAGTTTTAGTCATAAATAATCAGTGCATTGTTCCTTTTGATTTGCTTCAGTAGTAGCTGTTTCTTTGTAAGGAGGTGGATTTATGTGGAACCTCACTGATAAATTATTTTAATGTCATTCTTAAAAACAGAATTAATAATAATATTTCACTGCCAAATGATTATTGCAGTGTTAATATTAGTGTAACTTTGTATTTAGCAGTGTTTAGTCTGTGTACCCTCAAGGAATACACATTTACTACTGTAGACACACAAAGTACTAAAATAGGGTTTATATTGGTTATAATATATTGGACAGACAACAAGACAGCACAATATTTTATTTTCATTTTATTTCATCTTTATTTAACAAGTCACATCCAGCTCACAATGATGAACATGTAAATGGTAGCAGCTGTTTTGAAGCGATGAAGTGACTTTAAATAAAACAAACCTGGATGTGGATGAGCACACAAGCACCGGTACAGTGAAGAGAACAGGTGATAATATAGAATCAGAAAGAGAGAGAAGTGTGAGTAAAAGGAAGGAGATGATCTCCACCATTATGAGGGATGCTACACATCTGCATACTCTCACTTGACATGCTCCTAATTGTGCAAGCAATGTGTCTGTGCGTACAGATTATACATGGGAATATAAAACACTCCCTCTGCGCTGCAGCTACGTGGTTAGTGTAAGTGAAGTTTCTTCGTCAGCGCACACAATCTGCCTCAGGTTATGACGTACAAGAACCACATTTTGAAGGCTCCTTTCAGATAATCACGTTTATGTAACACATAGTGAGTCAAAGGCTCAAAAATCTTCCCTTCGCTCATTTGTCCACTCTGTGCATCCTATTTACGTTGTTTCTAGAGGTAATTCAGGAAATGGATACTCCTTTTACTCCTACTCTTATATGACATAATGTATTTTTAAGTATATCATCTATAAATAAAACACCATATATATGTGTGTGTGTGTGTGTGTGTGTGTGTGTGTGTGTGTGTGTGTATAGTATAATCTAAAATATTTGATGAACTTAGAGCAATGTATCCGTTGACATATTGCAGATGTGAAAAGAATCAGGCAGTGACAAATTCTTTAAATCCAGTTCTATTCACAACACACTTTGACAAAGACTTCCCCGATCAGAGATGATGCAAAATCATTGAAAATGCACAACACAATGTACGCACAACAATTTCCAGGTGCGAACAGAAATAAGACGAGACGAAAGCTCTACATTCACTGGTAATGCAAAAAAGAAAATAGAATGATATAACACAATGACAGTAGAATGTGTCATATGCATTAAAGATACAAAATATAAGAGAAGTGTAGCTTTACACTCTTCATTCTGAGGTCAGGGCGAGTAAATCTGGTGTCTATTTCTTACTGTAAGACTTTGCAATCGGATTTTTCTTAGGTTTCCTGCTCAGATTAAAACATCTAGTCTTCCACATCCTGTCCAACGCCTGCCAAATGTTTCCTATTTAAAAATCACATTCTTGTATTTCACAACTGATCAAAAGCCATTCACATCTAACTTTGACCAAGCCTTTAACACTCTCCGATTGTGAATGATCTTTAAGCGCCTCCGAGTACTGTGTGTATGACACAAATGAGTACTGGCCTCACTCTGAAACCCCCACAGAGGTGAGAGATACTCACTGCTCCATCAGGGAGAACGAAAGGCGACGTCTGGTTCAGATGCCAGAATCCAGGGCAGATACTTTTTGGGGTAAGGGCTTCCTGGCTACTGCTTTAGGAACAGCAAGCCCAGACCGCAAAAAGACCCACAAAGGACAAAAAAGTAACTTCATCATCTCGTGGCAATCTCACCATCTATAGAAAGAAAAAGAGCCGTCAGCACACCTAATACATGTTAAATATGGGTGGAAACTCCTGGACACAACTCATCGGTACAGTGTCAACAGAAAAGATGTGCTTCTACTTTCTCATTTGATTTCAGTCAGAACACACTACCACACCATCCAAACACAATGCAGGTAAACCACGGAATATTAAAATACCACTACCAGTGTATAATACCAATAAAAGAATAGAAAACACTACAGGTATACATGGTACCTGCACCCTCTACTGCTGCAGTAATATAATAAACTTATGTTAAATATACAGCATTCTGGAAAAATGACTCAAAACGACACATTGCAACATTGACAGTCACTAAGAACAATGCTGTTAACAATGTTGGTCCTGATGTGAAGGTCAGGATCCACAACCTTTTATAAACAGCTGAAACTTGCTTGCTCCTAAGCTTTTCTTGATGCACTTCACGAGTTCCCATCTGTCCAGAAAAGCTTGCATTCATTCTCCTGTTAAACGCGATTCATCCATCATCACAACAGAGCCCAATAAGGCCTCACACATTTTCTTTGAGAAATGTACCTACAAAAGCGTTGTGGCAACAGAAACAAGACATGCTAAAAACAATAGTGTCACTAATAAAGACAGTAATGTATTGTCTTCATCAGAGGGTAAACTTGATATCATAATGTTGATTTTGACTGTTGGTCCAGCTGTTCTGTGGCAGTGTTGAGCGTACAATACTGTAATGAAATGAATGGTTCTGATCAGCTGATGGAGCTGATCAGGTGTCTGATTCGCTATGAGATTTGGATCCTAACTTCACCAAAAGACCCTCTAATTTTTCATGAGATCTTTGTTTATCCAACTTCAATTCTGTACCTCAGCCGCAACATGAACATGGTGTACAACCAAAGTTCAGTTATAAAGCTGTGACTCTTTCCTTGTCGGTAGAAGACTACATTTCGAAGGTTTAGATTTGTGTCACTGAATAACGGAACATTTAAAGTGAGATATTCTTTGCAGGTTATAGTGCAGAAGTTTCCTACTTGGTAGATTTGATACTGTCAGTGGGTGTAGAAATGAATTAAAATATAGCATAATTAGTTTTTAAGTTGAATAACGTCGACAGGTTTCTATGGATGACCTATTCAGTTTCTTCATGTCAAAGAGATTTGGGTGGGAAAAATGATCAGAACTTACATTTCAAGATCAAATTTGATTATGCACACATTTTTTGTGTTCCATATCTTGAAGGATCTTTCCTGCAACATTTAAGTCTAGAATTCCTGAAGTTGCATCTTCTGCTCTCTCTCTCTCTACAACTTGCACATTTGACCTGCAACCACTCAAAATTTGTCCAAGACTCTCATTAGAAGAACTTGTGAGATGCAGGATCCAGCAGCATCAATAAATCTCATGTAGCGCAGATGTTTCAAAACTCAACTTCATCAGGTTCTACCATGTCAGAGACATTAAAACCCCTAACCTACATAAAATCTCTAAACCACAAATATAGTACAATTAGAACATCCCAAGTCACATGCCATCCAGTGTTGAAATAGCTGATAAAGTTAGAATGAAACCATGACAGATACAATGAGCTAATTTCTCAACAAAATCTAAATCTGTTGAGAAATCAACAAAAATACTGTGAGACGGTAGAAAACATGAGCTGCATCTTTCATACTGAACGAATTCAATAGCTCTAAACGCCATCCCTGCCACACCCTTATCACAACGATATAATTACCTGCAAAGCCACCACCTCAAATGTATTCTGCTGAAGGGCTAAGCCTAAATCACACTTCATACACTTTATAGATGGCTGCAAATAAGACGTTGTAAGGTGGTATTTCACATCAACTTTTCATCCTATAGGATACTTTATGACAGTACGATTGACTATTTTTTTAACCTTTGCAGCGTAGTTCAGGGTGTGTTTAATGTGCTTTTAATAAAGTTTACATTGCCACCATAACTTGTCTTTATCATTTTTTTTCAAGAATCAAGAAGAATTATTGAATTCAATATGGCATTCCTTAGAATATGCTGTACGATCTATTCTATAACATTATGCTATAGGTACAACTGATGTATATATTATATATGTATTGAGTTTCTGAAATGATGGCATTTTTATAGAGCCTGGAAGAGTATATCACATTACACATGCAATCCTGAATTTTTACAAACTGCAGCAATCATCATTACAACAAAGATCTTGAGAGCTGTGTTTGGCGAGTGTAAATCCGACCAGTGTGCAGGCTTACATCATGAAATTTCATACCCCAGTAAAGAACAAGTTCAGAAAAGTTTTTTTTTTCTTTAAAGGGGCTTTTGTGCTGTGTATTTGGGAGGCGTGCAGGAGAACGTGGGGGCCTATGCCTGTTTATGGGTGCTACGTCAAGCCCAGGGCGATAGGGACCAGCAGGCTGGACCATCTGCACACGTAGGCATCTGCCACACTTACCTCACCACATGCGTCATGTGTGGGGGGAAAAAAGTGTCACATTCCCTACTGCTCTTTCTCTAAATGCGCCCTACATTGCCCCATTCTCGGCTTGCTTCGTTATAGGTTTATACACTGATGGAAGATAGTGTGTTTTGATTATTTATTTACTTCACGAATAGCGTGAGGTGCATGTGTGACTGCTCAAAGTATCTAATGTTCGAAGTGCCAGGAGTACAGGCCCCTAACCAGCGCACGCTCTCCGCCTTACAGAAGTTGCTGAGGTAGGTCCGCCTGCACAACAAAGGGTGATCAGTCCTGTGCTCGCAGGCGGTTGCATGGCACCGGCTCATCGCCCGTAAAGCGACGTGTGTAGGGAGAGCGGTCTCCACGGTCCTGAAATACACTGTGAGCTGTCCGTGGTGCTGAAAGCAGCGCTCGCTGCGCGGGGAACGCCCTGCACTGGAGCCCAGTTTGTGGAAAGAAGGAAAAGTGGAGTTGGTAAAAAAAAAAAAAGGTTAAATGGAGGGTGACAGAAACACCAAAAATCTAAACTAAAAAAATACATCTCACTGTCGCCACGGCCCCATTAAATAAAATCTATCCCCCCCCCCCTCTTTTTTTTAGGGCATCACGGTCTGAAGATGAATTGATCGTGCATGAATTGGCACTTGTTGCCATAACGCAATGAAAGCCTGCCGAGTGGGCAATGTGTGTCTGTGCGTGCGAGCGCGTGCGCGCGTGCCCCCGTAGAACGGGTCTAATCTTCGCAATTCCGTGCTAAAACAAGTAAGGTTACTTCTTCTAGGCTCCACGCGCACGACTGCCCCCCCCTCCATCTCTCTCTCACACACACACACACACACACACACGCACCGCCCGGCTATGAAAAGTAGCCTCTTGGCAAATGATGATTAACCAGCTCCATTTCTACAGATAGCTCGATCAATTAATGAAACTCACCGGGATCGTTAACATTTTACTATCCTAAAATGATGCATATGTTGAGTGATGAGCATTGCAATTAGACGACACGGCTTGGAAGTATTGCCTTGATCCTCTGGCGGTGTTCATAATATTTCAAAGATCACGGCTGGTCCTCCAGAATTGGGATTATCGTACTAAAACGCATTTCCCCTCAGTGCACGCTCTCTCCCAGCGGTGAATGTACAGCCCACCGATGGGTGCAGAATTCGTATTGCATCGGTATAACGGGGCTGCGGACGGAGCACGTCCACCGCTGCGGTTAATGATAAAGAATTGCAATCAACTCGGTGGAAGTCAACGCGAAGACACTTTTAGTTGGATGTGTGTTTTCCTATCATCGCACATCAACACGTCTCTCTGGAGGAAAAAAAAAAAAAACCCACTGGCCACTCATGCTTCACCGTCAAACTCGTGGATGAATTTCTCAATGGCTCTCTATATGGCAACACTGTCTATAAGCACGGAAAACAGAATGGCAGGTTGTTGTTTTACTCCAACAATAAGCAAAGAGGAAATAATAAAAATAGAATGGGCTCACCCAGTCATCACCGATCCGAGGAAGCGTGCATCATTTTTCTCTTCCCCCCCTTTTTTCCCTCCAATAATCCCTGGGAATTTGAACGGCACCCATTGATATGCACCAGTAGGGTCCCCCCCCCCTCCCTCCCCCCACCACCACCACCCCCCAACTCCTCCACCTCCACCCTCTCACCCTCCCTCTATCCTCTCTCTTCCCAGACGTCAGTCGCATTGGCTCCCATTCATTTCGCTCTATATTTATTTTATTTCTGTGCATTTCTTAATCTTAATCCATTTTGTCCTCCTCCCTCCTCTCTGGAAAATGCTGCAAAACCTCTAATGGAAGCCACTCAATTCCTCCAGTCTGCTTCTTGCTGGTGACCTGCATTGACGTCATTGCGTCATTAGGTTTCCCCTGGAAACACGGGAGAGCCAAAAATAGAAAAACATTAATTCAAACCCCAGGCTGGGAGGAGGGGGTTGGGGTAGGGGCTAGTTGGGGGCTGTTTTTGGCGACTATTTCTTCCTATCAATCCATAATCTTCTGACCCCCCCCCCCCCAAACACACTCCTTTCTCTTCATTGCTTACTGAGCCCTATCTCAACACACCACACAAGACAAACACATTGCAAACATTAGGAAACATCCCTTTGTCATAGTTTTATGGGGTCTTTTTTTTATTTTTTACGTTAACCACATTAGATTTGCGGGACATTATTGTACCTTAATGTTAATTTACTACGACTCTAAATATATTATTCCTAATGATATATCATCCTAAGAAGTGGTGGGTCTGGGAAGTTACAGTGTGGAGCCCCAGGAGCACAAGGGGTCTACGTATTAACTTCATGTGGTACTAAAGGATTGTTGTGATGTGCTATTTCATTAGCATTGTTTGGAGCATGTAGTATTCAGTGATGTGGAACTCATCAAACGTTATTAACATATCTGGATGTATCATAATAATATAACAAGGAATTCATTATAGTTTTTGTTGATCACATGTTGTTTATTGGCACCTATTTATGCACCTGTATATGCACTCTTAAGAGAGAGGCCAAAAGAAGACTTTTGGTGATTTCATGGGTGCATTAAAATGCTAGGTGGTCCAGTGGCAAACATTAGTGGCATGGTGGCTCAGTGCATTGTGCAGTTGCCTCACAGCAAGAAGGTCGTGGGTTTGATTCCAGGCCTTTCTGTGTGGAGTTTGCATGTCCTCCATATGATACATATATAACCCCCATACAAAAAACATGATCATTTTAATGAGTTGGGTGTTGCATGTCTGCAATAAAAGTGGGTTCTTCTTCTTCTAGCTTGTGGGCTCCATTAACCCCTGTTCCTCCCTTTCTCTGTGCAATATTCAATACTACAAATTCATTTTAGTAATCTGTCTGTAAGTATTTTAGTAAGAGTTTGACACAGGGAGTCAGATGATATTGTGCTTTAATAGTGCATATGCCAGAATAATCTTTATTTATTTATCAGAAATCAGTTGACATATAAGGCTGGAGCTTTTAGTGGCCCTGTAGTTCTGGGGCTTCAGATTGGTCGTTGAGCCTTTGGAGAATTATTCTATAGTGAGTGGTCTATACAGTGACTATTGGGAAAACAAAATATGTATAAAGTATAAACAGTGTGATCAAAAAATACATAAATATGTGACATATTTGTTTGTACCCAATAAGTAATGTCCTCCACCACGCCATGCTATCAATACGAACCAAACAAATGACTGATATATTAGTATTTCAGTTTATTAACCACAGTCATTCCCAAAATGATGTTAATATTCTAAGTTAAAGGTGGAGAAATTGGAAAATAGGGGGATAGTTTGTTTTAGTTGATAGAGATTTTACAACATGAATTTATGAAAGCATTCTCACATAATTGACATCACATTGAGACTACTTTCTGCCTTGTATCCAAAAACTTGATACTAAGAAGGTTTAGATGGGCTGTAAAAAGGGGGTGAATGTAGGAAATAGTTCTATAAAATCCATTCATTGTTCTTTCATTCATGCAGTCATTCATGTAGTTCTCTTCTTAATCCATTCACATATCCAGGGCAGCCACCTTTCCAATGACGCAAAGCCCTCCTCCCATTTAATCGCTTTAGCTTCATCTATCTGCTCTGATGTTTGAGATCAAGTGACATACGGCGGCAAGTGCACCCCCCCAGCCCCATTCTAATGCTCCCCCACCGTGCACCAGCGCTCACATACAGGCTTGTGTGCACGTGCACACGCTCCAGCCTCGTGACACCCGGCTGGAGGCACGCGCACAGGCACGAGTGCTGATGCTGCATTCACGCTGTGGCCTTAAAGAAAGGAAGAAAGGAAAGAAAAAACTCTGGCAGCATCAGCATCGCGAGATGATCCTGGACTGCAATGGCAAACTGCCAGTCGTTGCCAAGGTGATTTCCTTTAAACAAGTAATTCTACCACCCACAAACAATTGTATGTGTGACTGCTCACTTTGAATATTTTTTATTATTGTTTGCTTTGATTATTAAGGCTCAAGGCTTCTATCGTGGCCCAAATCCGCAGAACAAACTAAGCCAAATTGAGCTAAGCAAAAAAAAAGTTAAGGCTACAATAAAAAGGAGAGTTGTTGTCACTGAAGTCTATCTTTGTCACACATTTCACCACTTCTTTTCATTTTGTCATCACTGGTAAAAGCCAAATTAAAGAATAATTGCTTGCGTCTAGCGCCTTGACAAAATATTAGAAGTCCTCTCCAAAAACAAGATGTGTTGCTCAAGGGGACAATATAAGTATTTTCTCCAAATAAATTGAGAGAAAAGGCTCAATTCTAGCTATTTTCTCTTTTCCAAGAAAACCAGAAAAGGTATGACATCTCCTGAACATTTGAATAAATGTTGTGCCTTTAACACTCCTGGAGCTTGTGTGAACCATGCAACTGCTCTACCCCTGTAGACTTGAAACTCACTTCCATATTCGAGTGGCTTCAGAGAAGCTTATATCTACTTTTTTTTTTACTACATTGCCACTCAAATCTCACCAAATGTGCTGATGTGGTATTCTTTGGATCTGTTTTCCTCTTGCAAAGTCTTCTTTTACCAAGATGACCTTGTGATTATCTGCACATGAGACTGATGCTGTGATGCATGTCCTTCAACACTAGAAGCCACTAATGCCTGGTGGAGTCCCTGGTAATAAAAGCTGTGTAGAGAACCTGGGGAGCCAGGCCTGTACTCAAGGCACTCCACATTTCTGATTGTGCTGAGTTCAAGCCAAATTCAGACATTGTCCTCCAGATTTGGCCAGTCTGGTTTGCCTTTGGATCGGTTTCTCTCTCTCCAGCCTTGTCACAGACTGTATGGCTCACCTTGAGCTAGCACAAGAACCTGTCAATGACAAGGGGACTTTCTCTTACGTGTGAAGGCCAAGAAATATACTTTTATTCTTCCTCCTTCATCAGATTTCCAGTGTAGACATTTTGGTTGTGAGGTGATTCCTAGAAATACCAGGGTGGATATTACCATAGGTAACAGATAGGATATCGCTGATAATTATATCAATATTTAACTGTACCTTTATCAGTAGGCTACTTTTTCATATTATTTTGAGTAATGTTGCCTATAGAATCACAGTATAATTTAGTAATATGCTAATATATCAAAGAGCTACACAGATGAGCATAAACTAGTGAGTGTAAATGAAGAGTAATTAGTTTTATACCGAGCATGATAGGATGTTAATTGCTTAATTGTTAATGCAGTCCACCTGTGTGGAAGCATCTGCATTTGTAAGGTTTCGCAAACCAGGCTTTTTTTTTTTTGAATATGTCAGCTGTCTGTGTCCGCACGGCTTGATAATGTACGTCTTTTTATTTGGGCGAAGTGACCATTTAAGCTACGGGTTGTGAGGAACGAGTGAGTGTAACGTTACATGTAACAAGATCCAAAACCCCACTACAAGTTGTGAAAATGAGAGTAACGTCAAAATCTAGCTAGCTTACATGCTATTTAAGATCTATATTTAATAGAATGTAGTGTCGCCCGTTCAGTTAACTTTAGTTTAACTACAGTTAAGGTAAACGTTACTAACACATTATGTCAAGACTTGTTAGCCCACTAAAACAGCATTAGCTTAAAAATGTATTTTAAGGTGAGCTATTAGCTTCTGTGACGCCGCTCAAAACAAACCAAAAGCTTTATTGTTGGCTAAAAGTGAGCCGCCAGCTAACTGCTAGCTAAACGCCGTTTAGCTAGCAGTTAGCTTAGTAAACGGTGCTATTTGGTGCAGAGGGGGGATTTACGTGTTGTGAATAAACTAGTAAACTCCCTTTACAAGTTTATAAAGGTGTCACGTTTTAGAAAACGAAGGCCAGTCTGGATATTATGCAACTAAAATGACAGTTTTATTTACTTTAAGTAATGGTATGTGTCATATGACTTTTTTTTTTTTGTCACCTGACTTCTACAAGATAAAACTTTCCCCATCCCGGTGAATGGTGGAATTGGATGGATTGTGTAAAATGCCTGGAGCCCCAGAGCAGACACGCAACCTGGATTACACATCACAGCCACTCTGCAAGACCTTTATGGAAGACCTGCCCTGTCAACGTGCACATTTCAGGTATGTAGATGACGTGTACACGTTTTTAACGTTTTACTTTGTTATTACAGTCACAGCAATGTAAGCATTAGGAAACAATGACCACATAATCCAGCCACGATGAATCCCGAACCATAAAAGGCGGTGGTAAACAGAAGGCTGACGTTTGCGCGGATGTTGTGTTATGAATAGACGCCATCTTTGCTCACGTGATGTGGTTGGTCAATGACATTTTTCCTGCATGAGGTGAAATATACTGTACTCAGCTGTGTCCATGCTGTGGCTTTAAAGTGCAGAAAGTAACAGCTTTCTGGTTTAATGTCCATCACTGTTCATGTTCATGGTGCAGTCCTATGGTAGTGCAGTTCATTAAGTTACTAAATTACTAAATAAGTCATTTTGTTACTACCATGATGGGACATTTTACATTTTTATAGCTTTTAGTTCTTTTACACTGGTATTACCATGTGCATAATCCTACCTAGCACCACCCTTTTAATCCCCTTTTAACACAGTAAAATCAAAACATTGAGACCATTGACTTTTGATGCATTTATTGCATTAAGAGACCAAAGTACATTATCATGCAAGAGATGCAAAATTATGGGATTGGGCAACTTGCTGTCTTTGTTGCATACTCTTATGTCTCTTTAGAGTGATTTTAATACACATGTAATCTTGTGTGTGTGTGACAATACATATCTTAATTGTGCTTCCATAATAAAGTAAATTGCCTTCTCCTCTTTTTTTAGCTGTCTTTCACTGCTACTGTTTGTTTAATCTCGAATGCTGATTCCTGGCTGATTGGAGAGTTTGAGCGTTGTGCTTATGACGATGATGATGGTGATGGCTGTCAACAAGATGACACAGAGATATACTGTGTGTGTGTGTGTGTTCCTGTGACTTGTATTGGTTTTGGAGTCATAGATGTCAGGAGGGGCTTAAAATCAGAGAGGCTATAAGGACAAAGTATGATTATTGGTAGTGGTAGCACTTTTCGGATTTGATAGTGAGCTTGAGTTTACTGTTTTGGTACGGCTTTCTACTGTCCCCAGGTCAGGGGGCATTTGTTGTTGTTCAGCCCAGCCTAGAGATATATCAACACATTGGTATAATCTCTATTTCTGAATGCAAAAGCAAAAAACTAAGCGGGTTCATGTCTTCTTCATATTGGTCTTCTAGACAGTCCCACCACAGCACATGCAGAATTAAATTTGTGGCCCTTTTTTTAAAAGTAGTGAATTGTTCCTGGAAAATTGATAACATTTTATTAATGCAGGCAGTGTTAAACTTTTATAAATCCATCTCATCGCTGTGATTGTGCATTCACACTATTTTGTCACATCATGATGAAACTGTCTGTACATTTTACAGTTCAGAGCGACATGCACACTTTTTACCCCGTCCATTTAAACTGGCTGTATTAGTACTGCTAGATGAAAACATCAGTAAGCTAAATGTCATTTGTTTTCTTACCTCAGCCCATTAGCTCTGTCAATATCTAATCTTCCTCTTCCTCCTCCTAATGTTTCTATTGATTCCCCAGACAAGTTTTACCATGCTGCTTAGCATGTGTATTAATGATCTCTTGCTTGCTCTCTTTCTTAAACACACACACACACACACACACACACACACACACACACACGAGCAACTGGTGTGCTGTCAGGTTGAAGACACTTTGACAGGGATGCGAGAAGTGTGTGGGAGGGTGAGCAGTTGTGTGGTTTGAAATATCAAGCAGACACTGAAGGAGATTTTGTAAAATGAATCCAAATTTGCAAAACCGCATGGATTTGTAATCTTTTCCTGAAATCTGGAACCTGGGATGTCTGGTCAGAATGAGAAATCTTTGCCTTTGGTCTACAAGCACGTTGCCAAAATCTAGTTGCTTCACTGTAGGAACTGACCTAGAGGACAGGCAACATGGGGTGGTAGCACTGCACCACTGCACACTGCACTAACTGCTGATGCCATCTGCTGGCCAATAGCATAAACTACATCAAATACCTTTTTACAGGCTTTTCAAGCATTTCTAATACTCTGATAACCTGTCCTCTGATCCTGTGCTTAACAAAAGTGTGCAGTGGTTTGGAAAAGATTAAACAAACAGATGTGTCTAAAAAGATTGGATGAAAGAGGAATTCTAGCATATCTGATAGGACTGGTCTATCTGAATGCTTCCAATTTGTGTTAAATCACTGCCAATGGCAAGTAAAACATCTTTATGAAGGGAATATTCAAAGAAGTCTGACAGCAAGCATTTGAAATATCTAGCAAATGAAACACAATTAGCTTGAAGAGTGTTATGAAATGTCTACTCTGTAATTCAAGATCTAAAACCCAGTTGCTGCATTTATGAATGAATGAGCTTTACCACCCTTTGGTATTTTGGAATTTAAATGTATGCAAAGATCAAAGCTACCCTTCAGGAGGAAGAGGTGGTGCAATAAGCAGAAACCCCCAGACTATTCACACAGCAGTCCCCCTGCTACTGTAGCCCAGTAACAGCCTTCCTAGAACGTTCAGAGGTGCTACTGCAAACTGCCACCAGGGGGCAGGAGTGTTTTTTTTTCACCCTCCCTCCCTTTCTCTCTGTCATGCCTTCTCTTCAGCTGTTTGTCTGTCTGCTCAGACTGAAAGAAGATACACGCATGCATGCAAACATACACACACACACACACACACACACACTAATGCACACATACACTGAAATGTGAATTTGGATATTAATTGTCTAGGGAAAATCTAGATGTTTACACACAGTTGTACATATAAAAAGAAAACGCCTGTACAGACATCACGTCACAGTTGCTCCCGAGCGTCCAGAGGATGACATTGCAGTTTCTCTCTGATCACAAGACCACATTATGTTTGTATGTGGCCCTGGAGTGACTTCGCAAGGTCACAACCTCCCCATTCCCCCACCACTAGTAGCTCCATCGCTGCACTTCATGATCAAGGTTCAGCTGCATCACACATAGCTTCACAGCTACACATCTACTGACTCCCTATTTATACCAGATTGTTAATGGCTACTCTTATTAATTTCACAGGGAGGCAATCAAACAAAGCCTTACTCTGGGGGGGGGGGGCAGCAGATGTCTGGTGTAACCTTTGAAGTTTTTTTTAGTTGGACCCTTGGCAGGCAGGCCACAAACTTGGTGTTTGGAGGATGAAATCAGGGGATAGAGAGAAAAAGAAGATGAGAGTAAGTAAGTTGCATGCACAGTTAGGAAAGCAGAAAAAGAAAACCCAAAGTGTGTATAAAATGTAGGAGGAGAAAGCGAGTGACGGAGGGCGGGCTGATATCAAATAGGCCTTTGTTCAAGCCTCCTCCAGTGGCTTTATGAGGATCAGAGCCAGAGAGCAGTGGACCTTGAGGACCTTGAGAGGGGGAATTGAATGCTTACGGTGCAGAACTGTATCTTCAAGGCTCTGTGCCCTCAACTTTTTCATTTTTTATCATTAATTATTTCTCGCTAATTGCCAGGATTAGAAAACGAGGGAAAGAGAAAGGGCGTTCTGGGTCTCTGGAGTCTTAGACCTGTGTGTGTGTGGTGTGTGCTCGTGTGCAGTTTGCCTACATATACACTTCTGCCCCCTTTATATAAAGAAAGGAACAAGGGGAACAAGCACAAATTGAACATTCTTGGTCAGCAAAGGTTGTTAGCACTCTGTAGTTGATTGTGCTTGTTGAACCATAGAACTATTTCCATTAAGTTTAAGAAGATGGTCATAGCCCAGCAATGTCCTTGTACAGCAGTTAACACTGGAGGTGATTGGGTTTGATTCCCCCCCCCGCCTGTTCGTTCAGAGTATCCTTACTTGCTGAAGCCTTAGTGTTTGACAGAAGCCGTGTTGTTCTGAGGTTACAGCCTGAATGCCATTAAAATCCTTATTCTTTTATTATATTCCTTTAATATATTCAGAAATAAAAAGTTACTGTTGCTGACATTCATACAGTCTGACAACCTCCAAAACGGGAACACAAAGCTCTTATTTACCTATGAATCTGTGTACATACCAACCCCCACCCACAGATCCCAAGCTTCCCTTAGTAATCACGAATGTGAGCAGTGATTTCAATTTAATTCTCAGGATATCTGGACCCTCATGAATGTTTGGAAATAATGAGGGATGAATCCAATGATTAACAAATAACCAAAAATGCATTTTATGCAAAGAGTAGTTGTTTTTGCAAGTTCAAGTATCAAGTATTGCCAAACATTCTCCAAAGCATTGTAATTGATTGTTGTGTTTTTCATATTTTTTTGAGATGACCATTTCAGCTGGGATTGCTTCCAGCCCCCGCGGCTCTCTAAAGAATAATAGATAATGGATGGGTGGATGGATGAGATGAGCATTTGTTCCATTCATTTCAGGATGGCAGAAAGACTAAGTTAGAGACTTTGCCTTGACCTTATTGACGACGCATTTAAAAGTGCAGACTGAATTGAAAAGTCTGCTGCTGACTCTTGTCTTTACATGCTGGTAAGAGGCTCCAAAATCTGAGACATAGCCTAGTTTGTTGATGCAGGGCACTTACAAGATATGTTTGTCCCCAAGTCAAACAAGGAGGACACACAATAAACATAGTGAAGAGTTTCATGTCAATTTGGCAGCACTGTGGAGTAAAAATAGTTCAGCCCATACTGAAGTTCTACTGTTTGTGTTACACATGGGATACAACTAGTGGTGGAACGGATCACAAGATGTGAAGATCAGATCACCGATTGGAATCACGGGTACATTTTTGGATAATAGTGAAGTGAGACAAATGACTTTACTATTATTAATAACTTAACGTAGCTCTCGTCACTGACGCACCAGGGGGATGTCTTTTCAAATTATTATACAGTTTTCTCGTAGCACAGTGTCTACACTGTTACAGTTTTGTCCACCGCCCTTTTTTCTGTCGAGATATTTAACAGGGAAGCCAAAACGCTCCCATACGTGGGATTTAAATGATGCCCGGAGCCTATCAAGCTCTTCCTTTTGTCTGCTAGCCATAATTGTCACTCACTGCGCTTCTTTTCCTCCTGCAACGTACACCCCTGTTTCGTTGGGGTTCTACATATAATATAATAAGATGGCGCCGCAGATGGCCGCCTCGGTGTGTTGGTGCGCATTGTTTTTTCTTGTTTTGTGTTTTAAATCAGTGTTGTGCTGCAGTTCCCGGAGCTCTTTCACCAGAGAAGA
>JAVQJD010098759.1:0-53267 GCA_036023655.1 Nannoperca australis | reverse complement strand
TGAGGTGTTTCACCAGCACGTCCCTCCTTGCACAGACACGGAAAGAAACCTGTCGTGAATAAAGAAGGGGAGGACGGTCGACTGTGGTAATATGAGGGGGGCGGGCCCCGAGCACAGTTTGACCTGTCTGTCAACGACAGACGTGGTGCAATTGGAGCTTCCGTAGTTGGTCACGCCGAGGCGATTCCCATAGTGAAACACCTCACTCTGTTATCAAAGAACCAGGGATTACGTTAAGTAACCCAAAGTTTTTAGAAATGCATATTATTGTAGGCCGACATCCTGAGGCCACTTAAACTCTAGTCTGTAGTGGAAACATGGAAATGTTAGAGGAAAGTCAATTTGTATAATGTGCATCACACCACTCTCAAGATGTCATAAACTTAACATTTCTTTCAACCCTCTCTCTTCTCTAAAGTTTTTAGGCTTAGTAACCATATCATCGCTTAAGGGTTTTGGCTGCTCTCCACCCCTATCCCTTTCTGTAATATGCTACAGAGCAATCTGCCAGTTGACTAAGCAAGAAGGAGAGCATGAGAGCGTGTTGGCAGAGGCTAAAAAAAGAGTGCTTACTTCCTTATCAGTTTAATAAAAACAACAGAGAAATTATACTTCAACACATTTTAGAGCTGAAACAATGAGTTGGTTTACTATGAATTAATAATTCTGTCAATCGACTGAATATTTATAAATGTTAATATAAAAAATATAAATTGGCAGACACCAAATTGAGTAAGCTAAATAAAGTTACATTTTTGCATTTTTCACATTTATGTCAAAAATCATCACAGCTGGAAACTGGGACTCACCATGCTGTTGAGCTCTGAGTCATCATAGCTGTCACATGGATGTGTCCCAGGCCCAAACGGCTCAAGACCATCCTCATCCCACATGTAGGTTCCGCCAGAGCTGTTAGAGGGTGACAACTCAATAGATGAAGCCTGAAGGACATCACTCCTCTCTGGAGACAATACCAGTGGTCCCTGAGAGTCCTGCATAGGGCTTTCTTCTTTATGTCCTGTAGAAAAACCCAGGGTTGAACGATATACACAAATGTAACACAAAATAACTGTTGAATTTCCTTTCAATTTCCAATTTCCAGTGTTTTTACCTGCCAGATCCATAGTGTCCCAGTCAAGAGTCTCATTAAGAAAGCTGTGTAAGCGAGTTTGAGTGGTGCTGCTAGTTTTCCTGTTGTCAGGCAGGTCCCCATCACTAAACAGATCTCCCACACTGTCAAAGTCATCTAGAAACTCTTCACTGATGTCGCCTCTGTCTAGAGATGAGGCAGAAGATAAGGACATGTCCTCCAGAGTCTCGCCTGCTGCCTGGCAAGAGCTCGGCCTAAGGACACCACTTCCTTCTCCTTTTCCTCCTCCATCAGCAGAGCTTCCATCACTGTCACTGTGTGAGTCTGCTTTGTCAGCCTCACCAGTCGGCTCAATATCTATTGCTTTGACTAAAAGCCCTTCACATTCAGGGGAAGCTGAAGGTCTGATATCCCCCTTAACCATACCTGGAAAGAGAGGCTTCTGCTGCTTGGGTTGCCCGGATCGAGCCAGCCTGTAGCTCAAAGACCCCCCACTGCTGCCCAATGATTTGGTCAGCACACAAGTGGGAAGAAGAGGCTTTCTCAAAGCGCTGGGATTAGTGGGTGCTGAAGGGATAGAGAGGGTGGGCAGAGAGGAGGCAGCTGGAGGAGTTCTATTGTACTGAAGTCCTCCAAGTCCTCCACCCAGACTTCCTGAACCTCCAAAGCTGCCATTCAGGCCTCCAACCCCCAAACCCAATCTTCCATTGCACAGCTGAGGGGGTTTGAGCAAAGTACTCCGAGGAGGCCGGAGCTGAGTGTTTGCCAGAGGCTTGGCTAGCTCCACAGCTCGGTTAAAGGAGAAAGACCGTGTCATAGGCTGGCTGGTGGGCGAGGGAATCTGCTTGAAATGAGTGAAGCTGTTCGAACGCACCATGTTGTCCAGTGCCAAGGTCTTCAGGCTGTCACTGGATTGAGACAGGCTGTCTTGAGAGCTGCTTCTGGGAGAGCTGGAGCCCAACCTTGGCCGAATAAGGCGGGACTCTGACCCTGTTCGAGCCGGAATACTGGAGCCATTATGGCCCATTTTAGGACCTCCGTTCACTGGGCTTTGGTCAAGCTTACTACCTACTTTGGGACTCATTTTCAAGAATTGCTTGGGGATGGCCTTGGGACTGGAGACGGCTACCATCAAAGACCCTGACCTCCGCATCTTGGGTGTCGCTGGAGAGCCAGTCTTTACCTCCTTTGCTACTGATGGAAGCGGTGGCTGAGCCTTGTCTTCCCCTCCGTCCCCAGGGCTGGTAGGGGTGGTGGGGCTGGAGGGGGTCGTCCCCTCATCTCTCTTCCATTTCAGGGAAAAAGGAGGGGCACGGATCACACCATTTGGGTGTGTTCCGGGGGGAGTGGTCTTAGCATCCTGGGTAGGGGTGGTTGGCTTTGTGGAACCATTGGACAAGGGGCTAGCAACACCAGTTGAGGAGCGTCCACCGAACTTAGGCAGTCTGGATACCATGGCAGACCTGATGGGTGCTTTTTCTTCCATTAGATGCCAACAAAGACATGGAGAAGCATGGAATCACACCCAACTGGAAAAAGAATAGACAGAAAGACAGAACAAGAGAGAATTAGATTACATGATTACTGATGATTATTGGACATGATTATTGGACAGTAACAAACAGCTTTATAGGCTGATTCAGTCCTGTAAAACTCTATGGTAATCCCAACATATAAATAACATATAATAACTAGAAATATCAAAAATGTATCAAACCAATAGTGTGCCTTACCATGGTCATACTCTGACTAGAACAGTGATCCAGCCTTTATTTTATCTTTGGATACAAAGTAATCACTTTAAGTTAAATGTCTATTATTTTCACCTTTTTTGTGTTGTGACTATACTGTTTGGTTCAAACTGTGCTGCACTGTCCTATTGTACTGTACATTGTCTAATCCTTTTTCTATATGACACTAATACTAATGCCATTATCTTACTTTGAGTGATTAATATAGTAGTGATTTTTCCCTCTCAATGATAGAAACACTAATATGAGAAGTTCCATTACAGGTTGAGTGAAAATCAAATGTAGTAGAGAAACACACAACAGTCAGACACACAAGCACGTGTGTAAACAATGCCCTTATCTGTAATGTTATTAGAATTATCTGTAATGATAAACACTAATAATACTAAGGGTAGTCCTGTCCACCTGCTGCAGGGTATGTCTCCTTTTGAAAGATCGCTGACTGTGAGGAGCTTTAGGGATTAATCTGGCAAGCTTTGAGGGTGACTTGAGACGTTGTCACGACAGGTCTGCCTTGATGCTTTCATGTGGTCACATGAGAGACACAAAGGTTAATTGAGACTCTCTCTTTATGCAACTGGTACATGGCCAAAAGCTTAACAGTCACACATTTCAATTACACATCGTAAATCATATGTCTTTTCCTTACTTAAGTCATTTTAAGTTATTGTCATTCTATTCAAAGCAGACATCAAAACCGTACAAAAATAAATCAAGTGCAGCAAACAGAATTGTGTGCTTGCGATCCGTTTAAAACCAGGTAATTGTTGCATACAATCTCCCATAATTAAAAGGTAAATAAAAGGAAAAAAACTGGACATTCTTAATGAAAAGTTATTAGAATAATGAGTTTTCTTGTTTTAAAAGACTTTCACACATGACATGACCTGTAGCTGTAACTGGCACTGGTTTTGAAGGATATGGCGCCAACACGCCTGGCCAACAAAAGAATGGGCAAAAGAATAGACAACGCCTGGCTGAGGGACAAGGGGAAACCAGTGCTGGGAAGGTGGCCAGCATACTGTGAATAGTGAATGGTGGAAGTACAGCATGTAAAACCAATGGAGAGAGAACACAGGGCTGTTGCCTTTCACTCATTGTTAGATTAACTCAATTCCAATCAGCCATGTGACAAGTGTACATGTGTTGGTGCACCTGCGTGTTACATCCATCTGTCTAGTGCTGGAAGATTATGAATAGAAAAGTTATTGAGATCCAGATGGCTGGTGCGGTTATCTGAAAGTGACCCATCTGCATGAAGAAGCAGTTACTAAAAACAGTGTCAGCAGACTTGACTAGAAGAGAAAATAACCTATTAAAATAATATGTAACTTTTTAAGTCACTTTAAGGAAATGCCTGCTGTTTAGTTACTCCACAGCAGATCAAGCAGTTACTCTCATTAGAGTGAATCCTTTGACAAACTGGCGCAAAGACACAAAGGCAGATACTGGAGCAATAATCCACTCAACTTTTGAAGGGGTGGGGGAGGGGTGTTGTGTTACAATGTGGGTTTCCTACCCTGGAAAAAATCTCTGTACCACACTGCCCCACATTCCCATGCGCAGACACACACGTGTCTACAATCAAAAAGACACACTCGCCATCGCCACAGGAGTGTCTGGCTATGCCACCATCCTAATCTGCTTCATAAACACACATGGGTACAAACACAAAAACACACAGTTACACACACACAAAATCAGGTCAGCATGTGCAGGCAGGGAAACCAAAGCCTCTTTGCCCCCGGGGAGGGGGTGGTGAATGTGTGTGTGTGTGTGGTAGCAATTAGATTAGGGGTTTTCGCTACTGTCAATGGCCCCAGAACCTCTCAAGATTCATTCATTTCCAGCGTGGAAAATCACTATTACATAGCAGCAAATCCACACAGTGCTGTGTTCATCCATCTGGGTCATCTTACTCAACACCTAGTCGATGTCTGTCTGCAGTGCTGATGTTTTTTGTTAATTCAGTTGTTTTTTTACTTCAGTCACCTTGAAGAAATCTCACATGAACAGCTTCTATTCCAGTCATATTATAGTTTTTAATATAGCTATTGAACTGATGCATATATAGAGATAGGCACACGTTTAATGTTGAGGTCCCAACTTGTATTTACTGCAACAGCAAAGAGAAATATGCAAAGCCCACTGATTTAACAGGCACTCTAAAATCATTCAACTAGTATGATCATTTAAAGAAGTTAAAAAATTCAAAAAAACGATTGGTAGATAACAGAGGCAAATCAGTAGCCTACTTATGTCACATTGTCACAGAAGAGTTTAAAGCTGGGTATTGCCTGTATTGATTTTTCAATACTGGTGCCCATACAATACCAGAAATTAGAAAATTGTGTACAAACATTTTTTTTATTTCAACAAAATAAGTCAAACTTGCCATGTGCATCAGTGTATAATTGTTCTGAACATAAACAACCATATAAGCTCTCTCTAAATAACCACTTGATTTCACAGAATGATCATTTATCTCTTGGTGCCAATAAACTGTTTCTATTATTCAGTACTACGGACACAATATTGTTGATACTCGACACAGGTCAGCTCAAGAGGACCACAAATAAACAAGATCCTAACCGACTGACACACATTCAGAGGTAAGGCAGTAAACCTTGCAAGCCATCTGTCAAACGCTCATATCTGAAAGCCTGCTCCTCCCCCCAGAGTATAGCATTGTAAATAAATATCCCAGAGCTTCACTAACATCAAGTACAAGTCCTGCACTAAACCCCGTATTAACCAAGGCCAGCAGTGTGCCTTCTGTGGCTCTGCACTGCATTTGAAATGGCACATGAAACCTTAATAGTGTGATGAAAAATGTAAGAACAGTCCAGAAGACACAGTCCACCTTGAGTCGGACTTGTCATCCTACTTCTATAATGTAAACATAATGTTACAGGGAAAGCAAACTGTGTACACTGCAATGACAGGAGAAACCCTCTAGCAAGTCGAAAGAGCTGTTGATCTCATTTTAACCTATTTAACCTAACGACATCTACAGAGATAGTTTAAATATCTATTTATTTGTATTATTAGTATTTATTTTACACATATACACACAACCAAACAAAAAAGTATATATATATATATATATATATATATATATATATGTGTGTGTAAAATAAATAATATAAAATACAAATAAAAAGTGGGGGAGAAGAGGGGTAGGGGTATCGAGAAGGGGCACTAGCCTGGGGACCCCACACTTAGTCACCACCAATCTGAAAACACCCCAAAGCAGGGAGAGCAGAGGAAACCCAGCTACATCCAGCAGTTAAAATTATATTTCCAACTGACAACAGTCGCATTTAAATATCAGTTTCAAAGTTTCCATTTTTTCCCCCATTTTCTCAACATTGTTTGCTGGTTTATCTGCAAACTTAAGAAACAAAACATGTAAGAAACTAAATACACACATACAAGCAGTACTGTATGAATGGAGATGAAGATGAAGATTAAATAAGTTTAAATAATTAAGTTTATCATTGTTTTCTGATCTGAATGTGTCACTGCACTGAGAATCGATCAACAGCAAAAGAGAGTTTTGTCTCCATGTCCCAAAACCTCTCTGTTTTATAGATTTGTTTCTGTGTTATGTAACAGATTAAGAGCCAAGACTTACATCCAATATCACCCAGTGCATGTATGGTTTCACCCAATCAAGAGAGATGGGAAAAAAACACAATGAGAGTGAAGACAGCGAGCAGGAGACGGAGTGAAACGGATTACAAAAAGAAGAGGAATGGACAAAGAGATAGACAGATACTGTTAAACTGAGTTACAACAGGAGAGACAGTGAGGCAAGACTTCAGGCAGACTTTTCCCTCAGAGAGATCTTCTGCTATACCTGCATTTTAGCATCTCAGCAGTGAGCCCTGCGTGTGCAATGAGCAGGAAAGTGAGATGACATCCTTTCTTACTCTGCCTTATTCAGGGAATGGGAGCGTTCTGTCTGTCTGCCAGTGATACTATTTGGTCTTACTTCATTTCCGACTCAGAGGACAGCCAGACAGAAAGCACCTGGCAGAGATGCAGGAAGGCAGAAAAATCTGATCTGCGAGAGTAAGGTCATTCATTACTCTGCTGGCAAAGCTTTCACTTTTGGACTGCACATGCACACACACTACAGAGATGCATTCTTCAGGAGTAACAGGATGGATTCTGACAGGATGCGACAGCCCGAGGGGCTATGATGATCTATTGGGTCATTGGGGCTACGCATGAATGGAGGTGCTCTACTACACACAGTAAATCCCCTATCCTGCTGTGTATCCCCACAGCAGGCCTGTCCCCATCTCCCAGTGCTCATAGTTCCCCATCATTACAAAACCTCAGGACCATCTCTCAATGTAGCAGCATGCCAGGCCACATCCATCTTTCCTCTCTTACTTTTCATTCATTTTTGAAAGATTGATAAGGGGATTGACTTTATTCAGACTGTGGAAACCACAGAGAAGTATAGAGAGTATACGGATATGCTGTATATTATTGGTGTATATATTACAGCCAACCTCTTTTCTTAGATTTTTGCTGCATTTCCCTGCTTTCCTGGCACATTATTTACTTATATTAATTTCAGTGCAGTATGAAAACTTTCAGAGACTTGATCCCTTAAGATTCTTTCCACATGGACTGTGCTTACTTAAACTACATAACGAAGAGAACTGAGAAAGAAAGATACTCTGGGTAAAACATGGAAGGATGGACAAAAAGGATGGATGGAGTGAACAAGAAAGTCTTCTAGCATTGGTATAGTTTTGGCATTATCTTGCAACTTCTCTGTAATTTTGTCCGTCTTGGTATGTCTTAGCTATGTCTGTTTACTGTCTTTCACAGTGCTGAACCAACTCAGTTATACAGTATGGATCAATAGTTATAGAACACCTGTACAAGGAGCTTATTATGTCACCCAGATGGCTATTCTCTGAGACAAGATATTTGTTTCAAAGACATTGGACCACCCCAGACACACACATAACCACCATCTCAGAGCAGTTTGCCTTTTGTCTCAGCCGGTGAGACCTCTAAACACATCCACGGGTAAAGTATGTCATCTGAGAATGGACAAAGAAAATAATAAATACAACCTGATGATCAAATGCAGCCCAAATTACTCTCTCACCTCCTACAGAATCAAAACCAAAGTGCAGCTTCATTTCCATATTTTGGCAGAGTGGAGTTTCTCAGGGGAGTAATAACTAGGCCAGTCATCTGGACAGGGCAGTAGTGGGCCATAGCTCTCTCCCCGAAGAGCTTAACAGAGTGCCATTAAAGCAGGCTAATAGAATGAGACAGGGATGAAAGCAACACTGACGCTAGGCTAATGTGTATTGAGTGAAAGCAATACTTGGCTGAGCTGCACTGATGCCTAGAGATGCTAATCCAATGAGACAGCATAGAGGGTTTGGTAATAATGTATACTAACTGTGGCAGATCAAATGACCAGCAGAGGAAACAGTGGGTGGAGAGAAGTAGAGAAAGTTAAGGTGTGGCAACCTGCTACATTCAGAACACGTTGCATGTTGTATTCTACTGGACCACTATAAGCACAGACACATACAGACACAACATCACATTAATCCATCCACAGAAAGGTAGATTAGAAAATATTACCTTAACTCAGTGAACTTTAGTTTGACTAGTCCAATTATTTTCATCCCAGCATCAATCATTAAGATAAAAGCTACATCCTGGCAAGTCACTCTGCACTTTGCTTCTTCTATCACCTAAACTGAAAGTATAAGGCAGCGCCCAAAAGAGAGCAGAGCACAGGAACAGGAAGACACTCTTGAGAGGTCGATCTGTCTGCTGCATGGCTCTCTCCTTGCATATGTGTGTGGTTTGTGGGTGGAGACAACAGAGCCTTTATGGGTGCGTTTAATATTTGATAGGGCATCTTTTAGGAGCCCCACTCAGTGTGCTGCAAGAGGAGAAGGGAAGGGAGGAGAGGAGAGGGGGAGAAAAAATGCCAAAATATGAAAAGAAGAAACTCTACAAAGACTAATTTCCAGTGCAAAAGAGATTATTTGTAGCTGGAAAAATTGGTACAAGACTAAAGCCACATAATCATCCCGACGACACAAGAAAATGTATCTACAAGCTAAAGTAGCAATCGTCAGTGGGCATGCTGCTGCCCTATAATGTCATGAGATCACCAGAGGGGATAATAAAAGAAAACAGATCCTGCCTAGCACTCAGCAGCTCATGAAAAGGGACTCCAGTAAAAAGGAAATTAGTTGTGGTTCTCGTAAAGATTCAGTGTGAATTGAATTTCCCCTTCTCATTTCATGGCTGACAGCATACTGGTCCCACTCAGTCAACCGTTTTCTGTCAAGCGCCGGCAGTAAAACCATACAAGCATTGCCAGTTCAATATCTCCTGTTTATAAATGTCACATGCCTTGATAAATCACAGCATGGAGTCTGATCCAACCCCATGAGCAACAGAAAAAATAAAGGCCAAACCGCAGGGTGTCTCAGGACTATCAACAAGCCTTAATCAAAATCAGTGTTCTTCAAAACAGACAATTTTGAGAGCTAATTATAGACTGAAAACATGTTCCACAACATGACTTTGAAGGGTGAAAAAAAAAAAAGGATTTAGGATATATATACACACACAGAACCAAGTGACAAAGAAATTCTGAACCCAAAGGAGCCTACTGATACTACTGACTAGTCACGACACACAAACACCCCGAAAAAGTCCTCTTCCTCTGCTCCGACTCAACAGCAGGAATAACTCTGCTGTGTTCTCTCTGTGGTGTGACGCTGAGCAGCAGAAGCCTTGGTAGCACTTATTTAAATCTAATTATCTTCACTGTTATAGCAGCCCAGACGTCCACACTTTCATCAGCATAATCACATTTCTTCTAACATCTCTCTTCATCATTTTGTTTTTAATGTGATTGTCCACGACATGCATTGACAGACCTGCGAGTGGCTGTGCCCTTTCCCCACATGACCTTCACTTGAACCACACCGTTAGAAGACTGCAGTGCATTTGGCAGCCCCATTTAATTCTCACCTACTGATTGGCCACGAGGGCTAGAAAGGCTGATATGTGTCACCATGCAGCAGCGTCGGTGTCAGTCACTGTCAGCGAGGTTATTAAGAGTCGTTCATGTAGATGGGACACAAAGGCAGGGCAAACAGCAGCCCGAGGCTCACTTTTCTGTTTGAAGTATAATCAAACTTCAATGAGACCACAGAACAGAAAATCACATTATTGATTGATCACACAAGTGGGACATCACCCAACTGCTGCCAACAACGTACTAATTTAGTCCAAAAAAACTCTAGAGATCGTAAAGGAAGGTGATGTGAATAAAGTAAAATTAGTTGGTTAACTGGCTCAGGAATATACTTATGTAAGTAACACAACAATCGAAGTGCAATTGTCCCATATCCACCACCATTTTATCCAACTCCTGACACACACGAGTCTCTTTGGCTTCCTACATGTTTGACGTTCTTTGCCAATCATTCCTTCTTTCAGTTTGTCATGCTAGACATGGGAGCGTGGTTGAAAGCATGGACAGAATAGTTTGTGGGAGCTCATGAGCTGGGCTTATGAGTTCGGATGTAAACCGGTGTTGGTTTGTTGGTCCAGAAAAGTTGCACAAACCTTTACACAAAAATTATCAGGAATCATTTCATTCAATGTAAATATAAAAATATAAAAGTATTGCTTACTCTGGCTTCACTTGTGAAACCATTACAAGAACCAAAGGTCATACTGTGCTATGTCATCTAGCTGGCTTCCAATCACCTGGGCTTGTAAAACTGTAAATCATTTGCAGTTAATTATGAAGACAGTTGTCTTCCAGTTGCAGTCCTAACGATCATGATTACACTATCAAATTAGATCATTTTCTATAACTATGCATTATGGTTTGTTATTAAGATTGCACCTTTCATTTCTCTGTATGATGTCAGAGGTGATATGAAAATCGTCTGTCTGCATCAAAGCTGTAGTGAAAATAATTGCTTGGTGAATGACAACATTTTTAAAAAGCATAAGCTTTATGTTTTTCAATCATATAAAGTACAGGCACATGCATAGGATTATTGCACTGCTATTACAGCCCCTTAAGTAAAAGATAAATCCTTTATATGCATGTTTTATCACATGACTCATGAACACAAACACACAAACATTCACACAGCAAACTAAGACTAGCTCACCCAGATACCAGAACAATAACATCACTTTCTCTGCTCGCTATCAACAGCTTTTTTTTCCCACTGACATCTCATTCGATACATCTTCAACTTATATACCATCTGTAATGCTGACTCATTCCTTATTGCCACATGTTACAATGCAAAACACAGGTCTGTAATGAGAGGTCAGAGATGTGGCTTTAAGAGACAAACCCAATGCGTTCCATGACACAAGAGTCTGGCCTTGAATATGAAACATAGTAAGCTTTTAATAGATCGTGTTCCAAGTGGATTTATCCTCTGTGAATGGACAATATACTGCTACTAGTTCAACTTCCTCTCTGCCCAACTTCCATCTTTTCCTGTGCCTCCTTCCTTTCCATTCAATCCATCAGGCTGTTTCTCTAAACAAATGCTTCCCCCGATCTCTACTATTTCCTGAGGCAGCACATTTTTGTACAGTAACTAGCAAACAGTCCCATATGAGGCCATGGAAAACAAGGCCTCCTCACATCAAATAAGGTCACAGTTGGTGGTTAACATCCATCACATGCCATGCCTTTGTGTCCAAGTGTTCACAGGGTTTAGAGCTTTTAGGTCAACTGATGAAATTATGAGAACTTATGCAAAAGAGTGTCTGACACAATAGAGTAACCTTTCTATTCACCTCAGGATCCATTATTTATTTATTTGGATCACCATTAGCCACTAACTGGGTAGCAACTAGTCTTCCTGGGGTACTCTCTCTGGGATAAACTGACTGAATACTCATTGATGGTGGTTGAGGCTCAAGATATACCCCTGCTGTGTAAATTGCTTTGAGGACAGAAAGGCACCATAACACAATGAAGTCCATTGTGTGGTGTTGCTGGACGCTGCAGTTGAGCCTGCCATGCAAACACAGTATTTGAATATCAACTTCATGTCTGCGCAGGTGACGGCATAGACTCACATTTGGGACAGCATTTGTTTTTGCCTTTGAACAGAGTCAAATGTCACTACAGTCTCACTGCACCTCGACCATCAGATCCAGAGCTTAAACGTTACAGGTGTGTCGCAAGAAATACCCTTTGACAATCCTGGGGAAAATGATAGGGCAGAACTGAGTAACCAAAAAGAGGCAATGGGACAAATGAAATTGAATAAAACAAAAACTCAGAATGGGCAGTGCCCTGGAAACAAGCCATTGTGTCTGAGAAAAACACCTATTTACAGCAGATTACAGGGCACAAATGGTGGGTGAGGGTGACTCAGCAGTGTTTGTGCCGAGATGCTGAGAGCAACCTTTCACCCTCAAACCTAGAGCTCACAGTCTCCAGCACATTCATTGTCCTATGTCTGATCCCAAGGACGTACACAGGCTGTAATATCACATGACTCAAAGCCTTGAAGGATTACTGAATGAGATGCAAAGCTTCTAAGGAGAGTGTCCCTGTGACCTGGTGTAGTGCAAGCTCAATGCATTCACATTACCAGAAGCTAAGGAGAAACACAGGAACTGGATGAAGCAGGAGTACACACTTCGTATATCTGTCATAAACTGATGTGAGCCACCCACAATGACAGCTGATATGCTGTCGAGTGCAGACACCTGGTGAGGCATACTAAATATGTCATGCCTCTGCTCTCAATATAGGAATAGCACGCAGTTTAAAACACATATAAAAAGTACTGTCAATACAGAAATGATTACTTCTACTTAAAGGCCACACAGATGTTATCAGTTATAACTTGTTAGGCCTCTGCTCAGGTGGGCAGAGCTGGAAGTTGGCACAGTCCGTGTACACACCCAAACAGTCTGGAAAAGTGGTCTAATTAGGCAACGTGAACACACCTGTGTTGGTGTGCCATGGGTGTGTAGGAGCTTTACATGGAAAGCTATTTAAAAGCAATATCTTTATTGTAGAAGGCAACCAGCGCAGTCGACAGTAGGACGTTTTTTTACACGAGACATTTTAACATGTCACAGGTATAAATAATAAAATGAACGGTGGCTGAATTCCATGCTGCTTCATCACCAGGTTCTTGGTGTTGTGCATGCTGGCTTACTGTCAGACTGTCATGGCTTACTGAGAAAATTAGTAGCTAATGTTATTAGTAACATCTGTGCTTTTCCCTACTACTAAAAATGTTTTTTAAAGAACAGGTCTATTTCATGTTAACCCTTGTGCTACCCTGTGGAGAAGAGACTGGGTCAAGACAATGGGCCACTGGGTCAATATGACCCAGCAAGGTAGCACAAGGGTTAATTTTTAAGCCACTGCTCATTGTATCTTCACAATAAATGTCATCATCAATCCAATAATGACACACATCTGCTGTTACCACCCGCCAATGTGTTCATAATGACACCTGTGTAAACAAACTATTTGGTGCAAAAGAACAGAGGGACTCATACACTGACAAAAGCACTCCCAGGCACTCAGCCCATGTAATAGTACTGTTTTCTAAAAGTACAACCAAAAAAAACATAAGTTATGCAACCTGCAGTATAATATAATAGAACAGGTAGAACTTGTGTCGCATATCAAAGTGCAAAAAAGGTGATTGTAAATTCACCTGCCTTGATGAAAGATTAAAATAAAACGTTTAATGTTTAACCACCTCAGGGCAGGGCTTGCCAGAAGAAGAAACCCCTCAGTTTACTTGTTTGTGTCATACTGATGCTGTACTATAGTCAACATGTTGCATTGCTGCCTTTTAATATTCTACTACTTCAGTTGTTTTCAGATCTATTTCTCTCACACCAATGCACTATAAACAATCACCTAGTCAAAGACTCCAAATTCATCCCACACACACACACATGAAAATCAACCGTAAAGTAAAATGTGAATGAGGTAACTTGCAAAGAGTTCTCCTTAATCTTTGATGGGCACTTTTGCCTCTAGCGGCGTCAATTGTTTACCCTGTGTCAGTGCTTCTGACATCCTGTGTCTACACTACTCAGCTATTCCAACCCTTTAAACATCTGAGGTCTTACCAAGGGAATGACAGAACTGATAAGCGTGGCTAAGTATAGTTTTAATGATAGGCCACATAGAGAGGAGGGCAAGGGGGATCAAGGGAAAGTCAAAGTCACGTCAAGGCTCAAAACACAACACCTAGGCCTACATGAAAATGTGCACAAAACTATAATGCATTATGAGTACAGACAGCTGATGCCTGACAGTCTGGAGAGCTGTTTAACACTCCCCTTGCTCTACACAGACTTCCTCAGTCTGTCATTTCTGGCATTGTCACAGAAATGACTCAACACCTCTGGAAGAACTCGCTTTTAGCATCATGTAAGCACACTTTACCTTCTTATCTGTTGGCCTCAAGGTTGCCCTAAAGGTGCATTACATTGTAATGTGTATAATGTTTACCTCCACAAAAAAAGATTAGAGCAGACACAAGACAGTCAGATAACAGAAACACAGTCTGGAAAAACCCTCACATAATGAACTGCAATTTGGGGGGTCTTCAGCATGCAGGCGCACAGTGGCGACATTCAGCTGTTGTTGGGGGGGAATCGGATTGTAAACACACCCTCAGCCAAGGTGGCGCTCCAGGACCTATGCCAACAGGTGCCTGAGGAACACACACATGGATTTACATGTCTGCATGTCTGCATGTCTGCATGTCTGTGTGTGTGTGTGTGTGTGTGTGTGTGTGTGTGTGTGTAAATGCAACCCCACCCAAAAAATGGAACACCAGAGGAGTGTCCATCTCACTTACACTAAGGGCAATCAGTCATGTCTTCTCCTAATGTGTACTGGCTTGTTGATGCCATGGAACTTTGCACTGTCTGGGGCTGTAATAGATCACAGCCTAAAATGGCACACACACACACACACACACACACACGCATACATAGTTATAAGACTTGACTGACAGCAACTTCAGTTGAGGTATAAAAATATGAATATGTGAGGGTGCACTGCATGGTATAGAAACCCTGGTTAAATTTGAACTCCTGTCTGAGTGGAGCATGAAGGCACGTGAGTAATCTTTAGTTACCCTTTAATCCTGACATGTGCAGGAGGAACACACACCTCAGTGGTCTATCAGGAACGAGATTGAGTTTCCCCTCATTTCATTAACTATTGAGCCACGAATACAGAGGGATTGTGTGACACGGTGAGACACGTGTCAAACAGCACTACTAAGGTTTCCCCCATTTATCTACATTCTGTGATCAGAGTGCACAGTTTCTTGTGAGAATTTGTTATATAATAACAGTGTCATTTTATATACTTATTACACAAAGGCCTGGTCATCCTCATTCATTGTACAGTGACTCTTTCCACTGCATGTTATGACTGTGGGGGGTGATGTTGAGACGTTAGGAAACATGGCATCTTTTGCCTCACTGGGCAGCACAGAAAAGGACTACTGGCAACCTCATCAAAAGCGTTTCTGGGTTGTTTGTCTTCATTAGTTTAAATTGTTTTTAATACATGTAGCTACCACGTGCTGCATCTACATCCAATCAGAGAAATAAGGGCATTCATTACTATACAAAGCACCCAGTGTTGCCAACACAGCAACTTTCATTGTTTTTCCACTTCATAATCATCATGTAACTTGATGTGTACAATATGATTGCACTTACCTGAATTATGCTGCTTAAAGCACATTTACAGCCTCAGCGATGGGTCCGGAAACGGTCCACTTGTTCGTTGCCTCGTAAATAACAACATGATGTAAAGTGAGCGGCCAAGTAGAGGTAGTCTTTCACTTTCCGTTTAAAACAGACTTTGGACGTTAAGATTCATTCATGAAGCGAAACCTAGCCCATAGTCGTCATTACAATAATTAAATGAAAAGCTTTACGCTTGACATGATATCAAGTCCGTGCTGTGCCAGCCCGGTCAACTGTGTTAAGTCCTGTACGATTAAGACGAGCTGCCTGGCAAACAAACACGCAAAATGTTGGGGATTTAGGAAGTACTTTAACTTTAACGTTAAAAATAGACGGATGCTACTGTACAACTGAGCCGTTAGTTCAACTGTCACGGTGTCAACACCGACCAACTGATGATACCGAGAAATTACCGACTGAAAAAGACGGCGTAAAACAAAATCCGGTCTTGTCAATGATGTGAAATACTCATACGAAACAACGCACAGTGTTGTAAACAAAGTAACCACAGCAGGCAACAACCATACGGTAACGTACAGACGGACTTCTCTCAGCAGCTCACCATTCCGACACCGTCCTCTCGCGGACAGCGGGGCGGAGCGTGTGGATTTCACCTGGGTCTCAAAGGGCGGCACTGCATGCTAATCTCATGGTGCTCGTGTGCCTAAATCCGTGTACACTTTTTTTGTTTAGTATTAATTCAATTGTTTGTTTGTTTTTAAGAGTGAATCTCTTTTTTTTTTCTTTTTTTTTTTATCACAGCTGCGTTCACTGAAGGCAAACTAGCTCGTAAACTACAGCCTTCCCGCTAGCCGTTGCTGTGACGTCAGACTGTAACGTGCCATAGAGAGCGTGTGGTACCCTGCGCACGTGAAAGAACTGATCACAAAACACTAAAATGATTGATTAGTAGCCAGGAGGCACCCGTGGTTAATGTAACTAAGCTTAGCTACTGTACTTATACTCCATTTTATGCTACAATAGTTTTACTTCACTACATCTCAGAGGCAAATATTGTACTTTTTACTCCACAACATTTTTCTGACAGCTTTAGTTACTAGTTACTTATCAGATTAAAATCAATCCCATCCTGGTAAATTAAAACCATGCATTCCCAAATCTGGTGATTTTAATGTGACTTTTTCTGATAAACTGAAGTTTTATGTGTTCCTTTGTAGGCTGAGATTCTCCTGTGTGTTCATCTGGTCTTAAAAAGTTAGTAAGGAAAACATTTGGGTTGCCAAGTTGTGAAAAATCCCTTTGGCTAGTTAAACTGTCTACATAATTACTTAAACAGCTGGCGTTTTCACACCTTGTATAAAATCTTTAATGGTTTAAAATAACGTATTATAAAGACAACGATTTATTAGCCATTAAAGCCACAAGTTGCAACTTATAAATGATTTGGATGGTATGCCTTATTAGAAAGTGTTCCCTAAAGTATTAACACATAAATAGCAGCCTGTAAAAATCTCATATTTATTGGTGTGCGGTCATAACAAGCTTAAAAACAAGCTTGTCAAAACAAGCTTCGACATTCCCCTGAAGCAGTTCTGATAGAAATGGCAAACTCATGCATTCTTAGGAATAGGTTTGGGTCACACCTTCAGTTGTTGTACAAAGGCCCTATTTTTAACATTTATTAGGCTATTAGTTGCTCTGTAGACGTCATATTGTATGATATTTTCATAAAATACCCCCCCCACACACACACACACACAAACACACATACATTTATCCTTAAGGAACTTTACAAGACATGTGGTCATGGTAGGTAATAAACCAAAATCTGCCAAGAACTGGCAGGCTCCTGGGGGTCTAGGGCCTTGGGGCAGTGGCTCACTTTGCACAGTTATTTGTGATTGTTTGTTGTGATTTAAGTTACCCCAAATCACAACAAACAGAGCTAAACAAACATGCTGCTTCAGAATACACACGTTTTACCAGTTCATGTTTTTTATATTGTGTTTTCTCCTTCGTTTAATATTTAATGCTTCTTTTGTACAACACAAGGAGCTTACTCAGAGGAAATGTTTGAAGCATGGTTTTATTAAATATTTTAGGAGGGAACCGAGTAAACCGAGTAAAATAGCCAACTTTCAGAAAAGACTGGCATTTCTTCAAGGAGGAAAAAAACAACAACAGACTGATAGATAACTTGTTTGATTTAAAATACAGTTATTTTAACAGGGGTTTTTTCACCACAGTTTGCACCAATCATACAGTGAAAATGTTGTTGACCATCACAACCACTAGAGTGCAGCCTTTTCCCTATTATTACCTTTGATGGGTCCTATTTTCAGATGTGTCCTTCCTCTACACACATTCATTATTTTATCTTTGTATGTGTGTTTATGTGCGTCTGTCTAAAATAACAAAGAAGGTTTGAATGTGGGAAAGACATAGAAAGAGATATATGAGTGTAAGAGCGAGAATAAGTGTTACCGTATGTTCTCTCTGGCCTGTAAATCTTCCTGTGGACCAACTACAATGAAAACCACCCCACTTCCCAAAACACTCATCCTCTCTCTCTTTCTCTTTTACTCTCACTCCTTCAATAAGTACAGCTCTCCTGTGCCTTTCCCCATATTCCATCTCAGCAACATTTAACTGCACAATGTGGTGATGTAACTCTGACTGTGCACTCAGCAGCAATCAACAAGCTAATGTAAAGGGAAGAAAGTCAGACAGACAGGGGAAAGCAGAGAGGAGGGGTTAGATTAGGCAAGAATGTAAAAATAGATGGATCAAATGAAAAGAAAAAGGAAAGAGTGCTGAAGAGAGGTTGTAAAAAGAAACTCAGGAGGAACCGCGGAGATAGAGAGAAAAAGTATCTGCCAACAAGGAAAAGAAGACGAACAGTAACAAGGGTAAAATAACAGAAAGAAAGTGTGACAAGAGGTAAGATGTTTTTTTGCTATGTTTGTTTTTCTGTGGAAGCAGGCGGGGGATTAAAGAATGGCTTATTAGACTGTAATAACTTCCTCAACTGGATGCTCAATGTCCTCTAAGTGTAATTCAATCCCGTTTCCTCTATAATGGAAAATTATTGTTTTTATGAGACTCAATGAGCTGCATTGTTGCCCAGCTACATTATCAGAATGACTGGAAATAGAGTAATAGTCAGTAAATGACACCACAGAAGAAAGAAGAAAAAATGCATCCATTAATGGAGCATGATCTGGGTAAATTGGTAGAGGCTATTTATCTTTTAGATTTTACCTAAAATATAATTGATATCAGGAAGCGTAAAGGTAAAGGGATGATGCTGCTGGAAATACAAATATGTTTGATGTCTTGTGTATGTTTGAAAGAGACCACAGACCTTATCAGACCACTTTTTGCAAGAATTAGTCCAATATTATCTTCCTGCAGGAAAATTTGTCAATTTCCTCTTGTAGCTCGCTGGATGTTTCAACCATGAACCTGAGCTTGACCTTTGCCTTGTTTCTGCTCCTGAGTCTTCACACTTGTACAGTCATGGTGAGTCAAACGTTGTCATTGGCGTCTGTCTAAATTCTTATTCTCATATTTGGATGTGGATGTGAGGACAATGATGCTGAATATGCACTAGTTTGGCACGAACCATCATGAAAATGATAATCATATTATTTTTTAATGTCCTGAGAATTTTTCATGACCAGCGTTGCAACTGTAAGCAGAAGGTAAAAGATCACTTGGATATTTTGTAAGATACTTAGTGCACATAGTCTTCTCTCACCTGTTTGCTGTTACAGTCAAGATTGTTTTGTGATAGGTGAAAAACAGCAATTCTTGAAGTGTGGCTCCAGTACTTAGGGTCAGCATTGCACCTGTTTCCCATCTGATCTGGGAGGATTTGGGGGGCAGATGTTGGACCTGGCGCCAACTACAAAGATTCTGGAAATAAAAGTTTGGAATGGGGGCATATGAGGGGAGATGGATGTGATATGGAACGCATACCATTTAGTTTTTTTATCATCCACAGTACACTGGCTTGATTGTTAAGTTTAAGACAATACATATACAGTGAAAGACAAGTTTATACCTGAGTTTGGTGCATACCTTTGGAATGACATGAAGGGAACTTTCAGAAAACTGTATCTGTGTGTGTGTGTGTGTGTGTGTGTGTGTGTGTGTGTGTGTGTGTGTGTGTGTGTGTGTGAGACAGGGAGGCAGAGCCCAGCGCAGACAAAGACAAGCTGAGGAGAGCCTGAGACCCTATATTGGCAGAGTAGAGCCAGGTAAGATTTTAACGTGCTGTACAGTAGAAGAATGCCATTTTCTGACTGCATGTCACTTATATATCTCTTAGAGTAAGTTTGGTTTAAGGGAATTTGCTCTCTTACCAAAATACAAGGTGCAAAAACAAGCACTGTAGGCTGCAGTAGATCATTTCCCCCCACATGAAGTGATGAAAAATGTTTATATAGCTGCTAAACAATCAAGTCACAATTTTGGGTCACATGTGTGCACAACATGGCATTTTGGACCAACAATTGAATGTGTAGCAGTGATTGAAAGTCAAGTTGTTGTCACATCATGTCATTGTCCTGCCATCATTCATTTGCTTTTCTTTTTCCCCTCCTCCACTCTATGACATTTCATTATCTTAAATAGACCCTTATATGTTACGTGATGCTTTCATCCAAAACACCTTTGATTAGAACTGGCCTTCAATCTGGAAAAGAAAACAGATGTAAAACTATGAAACAGAATAACTGTGTAGTAACAAGGTTGTTTCTTTATGTTTCAGAAAAGCTCTGTGAGCTGCTGAAATGCCACAGTCCAATGGGATCTTGGTGCCAGGTGGTTCAGGAAAATGAAGTCCTCGTCCCCAAGTGTGTTTGTCCTCACTCCTGTCCACGGTAAACCCCTCATGGCATTTCAACCAAGTAACAGGCTGTTTTCTATTTTTGACTAGCCATTGTACTTAAATGTATCCTTTAAAAGTTGATTATTCACTGTCTTTGTTAATAACACCTACATAAAACTAAAACAAAGAACCGCAGTTTATTTAATTCAGGTGTGCACACTGTATGATCCGTCCTCACATATAGTTTTGCATATGGGCACTGGCTTATGCAATCAGGCAGAGGGCACCAGTGTGCAGTGTTCTAGGAAAGACCTATGGGAATAAGTGTTTGCTGCATAAAGAAGCCTGCAGAAAGAGACGCCGCACCGGACTTGCTCACACAGGACCCTGTCTTGGTAAACGCACACAGCATTAGATAGTAAACACAATTTCCACTGTGCACTGCAGCTGCCTGCCAAATTAGCACTGTCGTCCTTCTTGATCAGTCCCCAAGGCTAAATGCACTGAGGAGGAGTTAAGCCAGTTTCCATATCGCCTCCTGGACTGGTTTCTGCTCCTGAGTCGTATGGGGGAGTCCTACGCACCCGCTGCCCCGCCCCAGAGCTGCCTCAGCCACGCCCAGAGGACACAATTGGCACAGGTAGCTGAAACTTTATGCTTGAAGTGAGTTTAAGCAGCAGACTGACATAGACCAAAAGTCTGCAAGCAAGGGGAGAAGATGATTGTAGAGTTGACATGGTTTATGATCTACAATTACCTCATCTAATGATGATGCAAATGAAATATGATATCCACAACAAAACGTAATGCTAAAGAAACTATAGCCGGAAGAGAAATATACCAAGGGATTAATTTCACTCCCACTGTAACCCAGCACTGAGCATAAAGTTGTTTATGACACTAGACACCATCATTGTGCTACTATCCAAACTGCGCTTCATGGGTTGTCTAGCGAGAAATCAATGTTAACAACCTACTGTAAGTGGCAAGTTCTTGTGTTGCTTGTGGTGTGGTCATCCACAGAATGAGACAGGGGCTCTTAAGAAAACCATGTATAAATAGGATTTGGTCAGTAATCACTAAATTATTCAATAAGATAGTGAATAGAGGGATGACTTAATATTCTCCCACCAGCCACCTTGACCTCCTGACCTCAAATGAATTAAAAGAAAACTCATGCAATATTTTGATGATATGAAAAACTATATAGGCCTACAGTGTTTTGGAATACAAAAATAAGTGTGGTACTTCATAGGCTACATTTTCAACTATATGTGCCTTCTTCCTAGATGAATGGTTTTGTCTTTCAATAATGTTAACTCTAGCATGGACAAAATAGAACTTTTTTTAAATGGCTAGCGACTCTGTTTGTACTTAGGCACAAAGATACATTGAGCTAAACGCTAACATCAGTATGCTAACATGCTCTCCAAGACAATGCTAACTTGTTGATGTTTAGCAGATATAATGTTTATCATGTTCACCATCTTAGTTTAGCATGCTAACACTTGCTTATTAGCGCTAAACCCAGAGTACAGCTGAGGCTGATGGGAATGTCACAAGTTTTGCAGGAATGTGGTCATGAACTAAAGTATTGGACAAATTCAAATTTTGAATCTCTTCTCTCTCTTTAGCAAAGATTTAGCATGCTGGACAAGAACAAAGATGGCAAGTTGAGCCGCAGGGACCTGAGGAAGCTGCGTTACAAGAGGATGTCGCTGGAGCACTGTGCTACACCATTCTTTCAGTCAGTTCCACCTTCAGCAGCACACGCTACTTCCAAGATTTGAGCTATTGGTTGACAAGAGCAAATTATGTGATGATTAACTTGACTCAAATTTGAATGAATTCAGTATTGGCATGTTTTTCTTTATGAAAAGCCAGAATCACATACCACCATAGCAATCACATAATTAACTAATGATTCATTTTTAGTGTTGCGTGTATGTAAGCCACTAGCATAGGAGGAAAACTGCTATTATTACCTGGCCTATTTGATAAGTAGGTAAAATCTTACTCACCATGAGGTGTCTGAGTGGTCAATAGCTCCTCGCTATGTCCATATCACCGTCACCTCATGTCACAGAAAGGCTCATAATGTGAACTTTCTGTATCTAACAATATGTTATTTTTCAGCTAATTGCTGAAACACCAAGGGTTAAAAATGTCACACCGCGATGCATTTCACCCCCGCTCTGTGACCAAGTTGCACCTCCCACCATGCTGTTCTCTCTGCACGCCATCTATCCATTCATCCTCCATGCCAACACCCGCTTCCTGTGTCCTCCTCCCCTCCGATCTCATGACCACACCATCTCTCCATCATCTCACTCCTCCTCCATATTGAAGCACTTTGTTTCCCCCTTCTGCGCTTCCTACTTTGCTTTCATCTTTCCTACAAATAGACTTATCGTCAGCCTCGCTCTCTGTCAATCACTCCTTCGTTTTCACTCTTGTCTCGTTCTTTCATCCTTTCATTTCTCCTCCATGCACTCTCCCACCCAACCCCCCTTTTCTCTGCCAGTCTGCAGTGACAGGTTTTGTGGGAGTAGGGCTGGCTGTGTCAATGTCAAGCCATTCCCAGCAATGATAATGTTTATTACCCACTGTGTCTCCCGCTGCCCATGGATTAACACAAATTGAAGAAGTACCCTTCAGAGATAACGCTGCAGGGTGAACTGAAAGACAATGGCAGTTGAAGAGCCCCAATGCAGCTGTTTCCATACGGATATGTCTTCATACCATCTCTGTGTGTACCTAAACAAATCTGCATAGTGTGCATGGGTTCATAAGAGAATGTGTGAATGCATGTGCTGTGTTTACAGGTCATGTGACCAGAACAGGAACAGGAAGGTGACCCTGCGAGAGTGGACAAGCTGCCTGGTAGATCGCTCCGAGGCCTGGTTCTACCATTTCATGTGTTAGTCACAACTTTCGCCCATTGTTGCTGTTGCTGAACATTCCTCATGGTCACAGATGAAGGTTGAGGGAGGTTAAAGTCGATTGTACTGTAATGTGAAACCCAGATTAGCCTACTGTATGTTATGCAGTTGAAGAAGAGTAAAGATTCTTCTTTTTGAAGCTGAACTCCAAAATTGACCCTTCTCCTTAGGAAAATAATTTCCTGGATGATAATTACACTCATTCATTACAAGAGGCAGTTTAGTACTGCACATCGATGAAGTACGTTCACATCCAAGAAGTAGATTTAAAAAATAAAATGAATGGTCAAACTAGAAGCAGTGGAGGCCAAGATATCCTGACTTGTTTTTTACTTTTGGGGAATTAACCCTGATAACATTATAACTGTTATTTTTCCAGACCTTAGAAAGCTCCCCTGAAGTCAGCTGTTTTCCCTGATTTTCTCCATGTGAAGAGTAAAATGATTTAGGCTTGATTGTCGATCCTTGGTATCCCAGATGTTCAGATCTGAATTTCTTATCTTGCATTTTAAAGTCTGCATTTGACCAATTGGACACCAAAACCGAAGATAAGAAACTCAGATCAAAACTTCAAACGCGAGAAACCATATTTTATTCAAACATGTTCAAAATTGTGCCTACTGAACAATTCAAGTTTTTTCTATCGGAATGGGAGAACCATAAAAACATATATACTGGAAATTAAGTTTTTGAAATTGACCACATGCATTCAGACAGATGTTTTTCAATGTAAAACACATCAGTGCTATATATTCAAATGTATTTCAATTTCAACATTTAATGATTCCATTTTGTATAAGATTCAATTCAAATGGACTTATTTGCTTCTATAGAGTGGCCCTTTCATTTTATCATAATTTTCTGCCACCACAAAAAACATTTCAGTAATTTTTTTTAAATATATTTTGTTAAAAACGTACCTTTTCCAAGTCAATAAAGCCAACATTACTTTTACAACATGACATTTTTCTCACTCCAAACCAAAATGATTTGTTTTTTGTTTTATCCACAGCAATGAGAATGGGTTCCCGCAAGCTGTGTCCTACAATCAAAGGGAACAGCCTCTGACATGAAAAACGTCCATGAACGCCTGAATCTCTTTTGTACTGTAAAGAACTCGCTGAAGATCATCACCCCAGTTATCTGATTTAAAAGCTGCACACCGGCATCTCTACACACGGCTCACTCTTTCAATGTGTTTCACTTTGTATTGCAGCTTGTAATATTGTGATTTATCACGTCATCAAATCGGAGCGCCTGCTGGTTATCTGTGCATTCATGTGTGTGCTCAAATGGGACAAATAAATGGACAGACTGACCGCCAGTATTGTTAATTACATTAGCTGACATTTGTACAGTTGTGTTGTAAAAGACCACGGACAATATTAAATACCAAATCAAATGGGCATGCTTTGAATAACCAATTAAAAGGGAGGATGACAAAAGTGCAGACAGGCAGCGAGATGTGTAGAGAATGACAAACTATGGGAAATAAGGATAGGGGGGAAAGGAAGGATTAGAATGGGATGACGTGACCGGAGAGGAGACAAAGAGATAATAAAGGGGGTGAAGGGGAGAAGTAGAAGAAAGTGTCATAATGCACTGGAGGAGAGTGAGGGAGAGAAGGAGGGAGGGAAACAAAGTGACTGAAGGAAGGAAGAAAGAAGTACAAAGTGTGTTTGTGAAAGATGGGAGGAGGTAATGCACTGTAAATGGGAGTTGAGAGTAATGGAGTAATGCATAAAAATGGATCAGAAATGAGGGAAAGACTGAGAACGGAGAGTGGGAGGGGGAAGGGATGGCTGAGGAAGCGGGAGGAACTGAGGAGAGAAGGAAATGAAAGGTTTGATGCTGCGAAACATTTCTTTTACAGCCGACTCTGTAAATAGCATCCCCGAACATGATGCAGAATATCTGAAACACTTGACCTCTGTCAAGGTCAAAAAACTTGCATAATGCAAGCTGCTCACTTTTGGTACGTATACGCCATTTATAATACATGCTGCTCTGAAAAGTATTGTTGCATCTTGTTTGTTTGCCTTTTTGTTTTGTGTTTTGAATTTGTGTGTGATTTGGCTTGTGTTGGTGCCGCAAGATCAATAGGACTGTGTGTGTGTGTGTGTGTGTGTGTGTGTGTGTGTGGCCTGGGGTGGGTTCTTTGGTATGACTAGTTTCTCTGGACTAATTAGCCTTCGAATTTACCACGCCTGAAGGGAGGGAGGGAGAAAGAAAGACATTGGAAAGAAGATGAAGAAAGGGGTGAGAGATTTCAGTAGTCAATATGAGATGTAGATTCGCGCTCAGACACGAGACAAACAAGGACCGAGGATGCTTGCTCTACACGTATTGCAAAAAGAAAGTGCATCGCCATAAATATCAAAACAAGATGTTTTCATTCCATTAGATTCTCACTCAAAACTTTTGAAAAAGTGGAGTGGAGCACGGGAGGGCTGCAGTTCGTCTTGGCACAAGGAGTGAAAAACAAGTCTGAACTGGGAGGGAACAAAAGGAAAACAGGCATGAAGAAAGAACAAAAGCGGAGAGATTAACTGTACTGAACTGTGTTTGCTAATGAAGAGTGACCTGTGGAACGGCTAGCTGTTGGTGCTGTCTCTCCACTTGCCCCCGCATCCACCTCCACCAGCAAACATCTCCTCAATTGCTCCCTTCATCCCCAGAGACTAGTCTCTTTATCCAAAATAAATAAATAAACAAAATTAGTTGTTGGGGCCACCCGTGTAGGTCCCGCATAGCCTGCACACATCCTCCTCTGCTGCTCTTTCTTTGTGTGTCTTCATACCCCCCTCCATTGTGCCAATAGATTCCCTCTCATTACCTCTGGCCCACCATCTCCACCTCCTTCCATCCCCCCATCCAAACACAGAGAGGGCAGTTGTAGATTGATCCACCTAATCCTGCTTTACCTTCCTGTCACACACAACCACACACACACACACACACACTCTGTGCCCTCCCCTGTCACACCCCATTTGGATATTAGAGGAGAGAGAAAAATATGTGCCACCCACCTCTCTAACCTTGCTCTCTCCCCTCGTCCTCCTTTGGGTCCTGATCAGTGATCTTCTCTGTGATGGCTTGCTTGCATCTCTGTCTTTTTCTCTCTCTCTCTCACACACACACACACACACACACACACATTTACACACACATACTCCCAAGGGACTCTGACAGCACAGGAGCAGATGGGCGGCTGGTGATGACATGTTAAAAATAAAGATTCCTGTTAACCCGTTGTCAGCTAGCCCCCCCCCCCCTTTTCATCTCATCTCTCGCTGTCAATCTCTCTGTTGCTTTCTCTCGCTGTCAATCCCTCTTTGTCTCTTTGCTTTTACAACACTGTCGATGTAGGCTATTACTTAGTACCAAAGCCAAGTAACTCTGGCTGTGTAAGCACACAGCCCGATGCCCCCCAACCCCCAGAACATGATATTTAATACATGGTTGTCAATAAGACAGCCCCCTGCATTATGCATGGCTTGTAAGCAGACATCAATAATAGATGAAAAGGCCAGTTTTGCAGTTTTTTTCCCCCATACAATTATGCCAAATGAAATTTTTACTCTCACTTTCTGTCACTTTCTGTGCGGTTGGTGTTTGTCCGGTGACTGTATGCCAATAAATTATTAAACGGCAACACAAGAGGAGAGGAGCTGTGGGATCAAAACAAATATTCAGGCCAGTCACGATGGCAATTAAACAGAGACAGGGTGTGTGTGTGTGTGTGTGTGTGTGTGTGTGTGAGCGCTTGTGAGTGCATGTCACCCCAGCTTGTGCATCAATTCCAGGTCTGACAGATGTCCAACAGATGTCCAAAGTCTTTTGAAAACAGGCAACAATGTGATTCTCAAATCAAATTCCCCCCCAAAAAACAGCAGAAAGTTGTAAGACTGCTCATACACAAAGTTGTATGTGTGCAATAATCTCTCTAAGGTTAATCACCATCCAATCTTCAAAAGCAGCAATCGCGCTCTGCCAGATTGCCGACTTTCAGAACTTCTTAGGGACTATAAAGTGGGCCAGCGAATGGAGAGGGATACAGAGAAGAAGACTGGTGGCTTTGAAAGCGAGTCCAGCCACAGCAAAGGGTCCTCACTAGAAAAAAAAAAAACAAGACCAGTTGTGGCCACTAAAGTGACACATTTATTAATAGCGTGTGCCACATTTTTTATTCTTCTTTGAAGGGATTTTGCATGCAGAGACAGGAAGGACAAGAAAGAGGGGGTCTATCAGATTTTAGCCTGCGGTCAGACAATATTCCCTCTGGGTGGAGTGGGTCCCATTCAGAGCAACCTCAATAGCCCTGTACTGAAGTACCTGGTGAATGAGTGAGAAAAGGCCCCATCACAGAATGGAAAAGGGGGAGTTGGCATACAATATGGCGGGCCTCTTTCTATTTTCCTGATGATATTGATTAAAGAGCTCAGGAGAGAGAGCACCATACATGAGGCCCACCATTGTGTGCAGATGAGAAGGCTGGGTGGGGTTGGAGAGCCACTAATATGAATGCCCCAGACACACACACACAACCCACCCCGAATCCTCTGAGATCTAAACATGACCTATAGGTGGAGGACATAAAGCCTTCACTATGGCTGTCCTGTATACAGACTTTAGAGATAGTCTCTGTACATTTCCAGTTCATTTCATTGTGCTCTCACTATAACATACAGGGGCGCAGGACAGGGGGATTCACTCTGAAAGCAAGCCCCAGGTAGCAAACACAAGCTACTGAGCTACTAGCCTAAATGCAACACTTTCCCCTAATTTCAGCAAGATTGAAATCAAAGATAGAAGAGCTTAGATGAGAAACGTATGCAGATAGAGGAAACAGTGATGAGATGTCTTTAAAGGAATAGGAATTGTAGTCTGTGCAGCATATTAAGCTTCAGCTGGTTAGGGTAGCTTAGCTTAAAGACTGTAAACAGTTAGCCACTTCCTGCCAAGAAATTGTCCAGAACATTACCCCCACAAATTTACATTTTAACCATTTGGTTTCTCCATTAAACAAACAAGTGACAGATAATGTGTTAATTAGCTTTAGAGGTGCTGGTAGGTGGGTTTTGTTACCTTCGGACAGAGCCAGGCTAGCTGTTTATGCCTGTTTCCAGTCTTTGTGCTAAGCTTAGCTAACTGTCTAATGGCTCCAACTTCACTGTTGCCGACTGGTGTCAATCTTCTCTTCTATCAATCTTGGCAAGAAAGTGAATAAGGGTTTTTCCCAAAATGTCAAACTATTCGTTTAAAAAGACTATGGCTAAATGAATCTGCCATTAAATATTAAAATTTGTTGCTGAATTTTGCATAAGAATTTAACTAATTAAACTTAGTTTAAGTATTCCTAAAACTAGGAAGTAATTTTGTAATCTTGAATGCAAGAAGATGAATTAATTAAAAATAATAAATATGTGTTTCTAGAAACTCTCAAAGAGATCTGTTATCTGCATTAGATGGCAATCCTACATTTTTAAACTATGAATAATGTTCAAGCTTAACCTTTATATGAGTAGCATGATAAAATTGCTCCAATTATACTGTGCATCCTCTTTAAATGATATGTTTTCATTTACATCTTTAGAAAAAAAAACTCTTCATTAATTTAACTGAAAAATAAAGGTTAAATAAAATTTCGCCGCACAAGCAAATTGTACAAATGTATCCTCAGCACTGTTAGAAACATGTGAACGTTTTATTTAACATAGTACAGTTTTTCATTTGTTTTAAAGCCAGCAAGCAGACTAAATATTGGCATAAATCCATTAGGTGGATGAGAGGCCATTCTTCCATTTAAACATGTTCATTTAGAGGCAGTCGAAGCACCTGATTGAACAAGCGATAAGGGCACAAAGACAGTGTAACCTCTAGCATGCTGTCTGCAGCTCTCTCCTAGTACAGATGTTATCAGAGCAGCCAGAGAATGGTTAATGTATTTAACTTTTACATCACCTCCCTTTACCCTTACACAGCTCTCGACAACACATACTCTCTCTCTCTCTTTCTCTCTCTGTCTGTCTGTCTCTCTCTCTCTCTCTTCTCATCACCACCCCCATTCAGCGACCTCACCGCCAGCCCCCTCACACTCACCCACTCGCTCCCTCACTCTCAGATTGCACATACAGACACACAAACACACACAATCACACATGAGCCCATTTGAATTGCAAGTGAGCTCTGTTCACTACCAGAGGAGGTAAACAGAGGGAACAAGTGAAAAGAACCGGAGGGGGAAAAAGGGTGACAGAGAGGAAACAAGAAGAGAAGAGGGGACACAGGCTGCACTGACCGGATGACATTCACATGGTGTTTAGCAGGACAAGCCTCCACGTGTGAAGGACTGAGAGACAGAGAGAAAGAGTGAGGAGAGTGTCTGGGGAGCCTTGAACCACACCAGGGCACAAAGGAGCTGGGACAGCCCTGAAGGGACACCTGAGCCCTGATGAGACACCTCCTGAAGTAGAGAGTGAGCAGCAACCCATGGGAGACGGAGTCAGTGGAACACCCAACAACAACCTGCTGTCGCTCCTCCTCTCCTCGCGACCGGCTCTCATCCCCTTCTCCTCCTCCTCCTTCTCCATCCTCGCTCCCTCTATCATTTGATCCCATTCCTCACTCCCTGCGCAGGAGAGGGAGAGCGTGCACTGAGAGAAGGTAAGGGAGATGCATGCATGCATGTTGTCCTTGCAGAGCATGTGTGTGTGTGTGTGTGCGTGTGTGTGTGTGTGTGTGTGTGAGTGCATCAGCATCTCATATTTCAACTGGATGCCTAAGTCAGGAACTTGTTTCTTTGGATCAGTTCTTTTGTGTGTGTGTGTGTGTGTGTGTGTGCATGCACGTGCACGTGTGTGTGGAGGGTTTTTAAAAAAGCTGAGGCAGATTCAGGGCACTTTTCATTTGTTGAAGGATCGTTTTCATCTTGACAGCGTCACGTTTTTGCATGTTTGAAGGCTGTGCTCATCTGTTATCTGTGTATTTTATTGCTCACTGTGTTTGTCTTTTTTCTCTGACTACCAATAATTATTTTGTCATTGGAAAAGAAAAGTCAGAAAGTGTGCATCAAGAAAGGGCATGATACTATGGAAAAGTGTGTGAGAGAGAAATGTACGAGACAAGGAGAGTGAGAGGTGCAGGCACAAAGGGACAATGTATGTAAAAAAGACAGGAAAAGGGTTCATGTATTCCAATGTACATGCGTTGAGGTAGAAAATCTGCCGTAAAATCATATCGAAGTCCATGGTCATCGCATGTTACCCGGCCATCATTTTGTCAACCCCCACCATGAACCACAGGCCAGGTCTTTGCCCCATAGTAGTTTGGGGGGACAACGGATCCTGCAGGGACCACCCCATGCCATTTAATCTGTCCCTGCCCACAGATAACAGAAGGCAGATGGTCCTGCCAGAGCACAGGGAGATAGAAGATAGCTAATACAATGTGTGGACAGATAGCACACAGCACTCAACCTATCCCTCTGAAACTGAGCCTGCATCAACTTCTAAATAAGGGGGCCAAATGAGGTGAAAAGCACACTTAAAAAAAGAAGGGAAGAAAGAGAAAGCAAAAGACAAGAGGCTGAAGTATTTTTAATTAAAACCCAAACAGTATCTAGAATAAATGCAGTCAGTTGACAGTCTGGGATAAACATAATGGAAAGAGGAAGCTCTAAAAGGAAAAAAAAAAGAGCTGAGCAGAGAGTGAGCCGGACCATCAAAGTCATGAGCTGCTATGTTTAAAGGGTAGTGAGTATTTATTTATAGAGGGCGGTAGTTAAGTTCACTGGTCTCCCTCTCTCTGTAAGACCCAGCCTTTTTGCCTTATGAAAATTCAATTGCCCATAATTTGCTGAGGAGCCCTATGCATATTTTATTAGCGGGTGAATTTTGAAGAAACAAGCCCACCAAGCTTTTTTTGTGTGTCTTCATCTTTATCAGGATTGAATGGGGGGGGGGGGGGGGGTCAACCAGCTGTCTGGTTATATTTGACACATTAGAACCCATTCGTCATGGGGGCTAAAGTAAACACCAATCAGCTTCATGTGTCTGGCTAAAACACCGAAACAAATTCATTGCAACCTTGCTGCATGGCAATAATGTTTTTTTTTCCACTCTGAATCCAACCCGTTTTTTTTTCCAGTTGCACTTTCTCCTCTTTTCCTCCCTCCGTCTCCTTGCCTCTAATTACTCCAACATCCAACATCCTCCCCTTCTTGGTCTCCATTTCCACAGCCCTCCCTTCCTCAGCTTCCCCTTCCTCTCCTCCCTTCCTCCCATTTCAATCTGCCTCTCTCCCACTGCATGTCTCTCAGTTAAAGCTTTATGGGTCGTTCACTCCCGTTCTTTGCAAGGATAATGAGCAGGCGCCTCTTTGTAGCTGTGCGACGGTTTGTGAGTTTGGATCTCGGAGCGTCCCGGGGCCCGAAAGACTCAGATGTGCCTTCTGTAGCTGCCTTCATGGTTCCACTGTGATTGTCATCTGATCTATAGGGCACAGCACTGACATAATACACCTTGTTAAAGGAAGGCGGGGAGTGTGTTTGTGAAGACTGTGTGACTTTGAACAAATGTGTTTTCTCTGGGGAGCAAGAAGAACAGTGAGACCTGTAATTATCCTATTCACTGTCACTAAATCACAACCACACACACAATCACACATCGCGTATATAAATATAAAAAAGAGAGGAGAAAGAAAACACTACTAGAGTGTGAATTTTTTTTTTAAAAGACAGAAAGAAAGAGAAATACAGAAAAATCGGATGTTGCATTTATGTATGTTGATTGGACTTGACTGCATCAGAGCACCTCCAGGTGTTGTTTGTGTACCTCTCTCCACATCCGCATGGCGTCACTTTCTCCTGGTAAAATGGCCGCTAATTCCGATGATGAGAGATATTTGGAGAACAGACCCATTTGAACTCCCCGACTAAAAATAGAAATGTAGATGGTAAAGGCATCGACTTCAGAGTGATATTAGCAATCCACTTCACACTTTGAAAAGTAGTGCAACGGGTTATTTTTTACAGTGAGTGTCAAGTTCTGCTACACACACACACACACACACACATCCCAGAGTAATATAGCATGGCAATTTCTTTCCCCCTGCATGAATAATTCTGTCTGAATAGGATAAGATGTTTCTTCATATCAATGAATCATCAGCCGCTTCAGCTCTTTAGTGTCTGTGTGAATGGTACAGTAGAAATTTAAGTAAGTGAGTTTGAGTGCATTACTGTGTGTTTATGTGTGTGTGTGTGTGTGTGTGTGTGTGTGTGTGTGTGTTGATGGGCTCTGATTGATGTTCTTGACCTTTCCACCGTTTGTTTTTCAGAGCCTGGGAGATATCCAAGACGTGGTGAGGAAAGTCAAAGAGTGACAGAGACAGAGAGCAAGAAACGAGCGATGGCACTCATGTCCCTGTCCTGGTGTCTCGGAGCAGCTTTGGCACTGTTTTGTGTGTCTTCGTGGCCCCAGGTGCACTCAGCCATAGCATCTAAGAATGAGGTGCCACTTCGCCCGACTGTATGGTTACAAGAAGGAAAGATCACCTCCATAACTCTCCCCAAAGGACGAACTCGCAGGTAGGGTAACAGATGTGATGTGGGGAAAGGTACGAAGCAACACACATTAATTAGGTCTAAAATAATAGAATAGAAGTAATGGATAAATGGTTGAAATGTTTATCCCGTTTCTACAAATAGAAGTAGTAAAGACATTTAACCAAACATAATAAAACAAGAAAAGAAAGAGACCAAACCTGCACATCTTGCATGAAAACAATATTGTAACAAGATAAACTTAAATATAATTAACATCTACCTTTGTACATTAATGAACTCTGCATCTTATGAATTCATGAAACGTCATCGTCAACAAGAAGATAGGTGCATGTGTTTTTAATGAAACGTCTGATATAAAGTGAATCATCCCGACAGAATATTCTTGACATAATTTGTTTTGGTTTCGAAACAAATTTAATTCTTAAGAAAGATTCAACACCGAAAAAAGTGAAATTCTTTCCTCATTTGCGGTTCATTGAAGACCCATGAATAATTCTTGAGGCCTGCTCATCAGTTTTGCCCTTGTTTCCTCTTCAATAACAAGTCACCAGCCATCCTTCAGCCACCTTTTTAGAGACAGGGGCTGCTTCCAGCACCACTGTAGAGAGAGCGAGAGGAAGTGGAGCCCATTTGGCCTGAACCTTACACAACAGTGCCAGTGCTTGCTTTCTGAAACAGGGAGCTGAAAATTGCGAAATGCATCTCCCTGTGTGCTGCAGTCTGTCCACCGGTGCAGTCATGCAGAACTGCACGGCAAATAATGGAGAGAAAACACTGAATCCGAAATTAATCACTCTATTAAATAAGCTGCAAAGCGCCCTTAAGAATGGCGGTGTCGCACATCTGTTTGGAAACAGCCTCCATCTGCACACAATCACGAATAATGATGTTTGTGAGAAGGGAGAACTAATATTTATTAACAGATAATTAAGGAGTTGCTTCATTTTTATGAAGGGTAACTAGACGTGAAGAAATGACGTGTAACTGGACAGTTTGGGTTTAAAAGAGACAGACGTCTTCTATTCAAGTGTCTTTGTGGAGGTGAACAGTTTAACATTGACTCACAAAGTTAAGAACAGTGATTATTTAAATTAAAATAAGATCAGATCAGATCACCGCAGCGTGACTGTTAAATGTCCTTTAACTGCAGCTGAGCTTGAATCTAAAATGTAACATCTGATCACAATGAGCATGCAGCCTTATCATGTTGATTCCCGGGTCACCTCTCCTGATCTGCTATCAAATGACTGATCAGCATGTAGAATGGAAAGACAGCGATTTGCAGACGTGTGGAACAGCTCAACAGCGGAAATGTTCAAGCTTTGGGAAGTTGAATTACAACCAGCCCACCGTATCGGCAAATCATCAACAAAATGAAGATATCTTCTCACCCATCACTTTGCAGCTGAATTGAAACAGGATGTTATCTATTTGACATTCCCCGTGATGAATCGGACAATTCTTGTTGCGCTTATCTTTGGTGTTTCCTCCCACAGGCTGTACTTCACACTGAAGAAGAAGGCTCCGGCAATGTCGGTGACCGTCAGCCCCTGCGACCTCCCCATCGAATGGAGCTTGGCTGCCCGCACCCGGAAGGACAAACCCCTCAAGAGCCTGCAGTGTGAGTGAACCTACAGACACCCACTTTACCGTGAAGATCATCACTACATAACAGATAGGACACACTCTAATCTTACTTTGTATGTGCACAGGAGAGTTTACTTTTTGAAACAGCCTTATGACCAGTTTTGTGGTAACTGGCATGATCAAACGTATAATTTGTATAAAGAATAAATCTCTGAAATACCAGGTATCTAGTTTTTGCATTGCCTCTTTGTCTTTTGATGTTGGCAGCCTGGAGGTCATAGCTTTACTTTACCACTGATGTTATGTTTAAAGACAAATAAACTGATTCCTATCAACCATTCGTTTCACAGCTGAGGCCTATAATTTTGAAAAGCGATTGTCTCCAAATGTCTACAAATTCTCAAGTAGATAAGGCAGATCTTATTTTTTCTCCTACATCATTTGTTTAAGTTCAAAGCACAGGAAATGCTATATATTTTCTCTAAATGCCACCCACTGCCTCTGACAAGAACAGAGACAGTGGGTGTGATTATATCTGGTTGTCACAATGTCATAAATTTTATATGAGGCTTTGGATTTGGATTTTAACATCTCATAAAACACATACACACATCAGCCGAAAAAGGTTGCCAAGTCTTGATTCAAACATTAAATAAGTAATAAAATAAAACTGTGCTCTTAGTCTGCAATATGTCGTGCCTCAAAAACCAAAGAAATCAAATAAACTCAGAAGAATAAAAGAAACAATAGAGGAGAAAAAATACAAAATGTCTTGAAACTTAAGCCAGGGCAGTGAGTGCTCAAAGTAAACTAAAGTAATCTAATTTCTAAACCAAAAAGGTGCAGATTTCTGGAAAAGAAAATATGCCTTGGAGCGTTCCATGAGCACTTTTCCAGGTTAACTGAACAAGCTTCTCCTCGTGGTAAAATAACATTATGAAGTTATAAAATGACCCATGAATCATTCAGATCCCGAGCTCATGGGTCCCCATCGCCAGCCTGAATTATTCACTTTGATTCTGAAACATTTGGTCTCATTTGAGGAATGATTTCTCATCTTGAGGAGAGATGAACAGTGAGGACGAGTGGTGGTGGGTGTTTTTTTGTGTTGCGTCACTCAAGTGAAGAGTGTAACACTTTAGGTATGAATGGAAATACTCAAAACCACTTTTGAAGTGGCAATTGACCTTGTGTTTATTCGTTTGTTCACGTATTAAGTGCGTTGGAATGGCTATATCAGCCAGGTTCTGTGCGTTCAGTTGACTGTTGTTTTATGCAGTTTGCAGTGCTCATGTGCGTCCTGCAACCTCCAAAATCCTTTAAAAAGTAAAATACAGTGTGGACTCATACACATAGGGTACAGTGTAATCATTTTCCACCTTGTTCAGGATTTTGCACATTGATTCTCTTAGTTGCTTCAACATTGTGCTAAAACAAAACTTAACTTAATAACAAGCAGCATTCTTCTTTGAAATTTGAATTTCTGTAGTTGTGTCCTGTTCAATTATGGTGGCTATTGCTGCTTCATCATAAACTGTTAATATCCCTTCCAGTGTTCCTCAGGATTCGCAGGAAAGGCTTTCCAAGCACAAGCAATTAAAGGAATATTTTGCGCATTTTGGCAAATACGCATATTTGCTTTCTTGATGAAAGTTAGATGAGACGATTAGTGTGCTAAGTATGGAGCTGGAGCCAGGAGATGGTTAGGATAGCTTAGCATAAAGACTTGAAGCAGAAGGAAACAGCTAACCTGGGTCGACACAAAATTTAAAAATAGCAACAAAAGCTCATGTTCTATCACTGTTTGTTTATGTGATTTGATGGGAAGTTACACACTGTAACTATTTCTTGGCCGGGAGACTTTCTGGAGTCTGTTTGCAAGACTTATGCTAATAGAACAGAGTAACCTCCCCCTTCAACAGATGAATGTGAAACCAGCCTTCTGGCACATACATCATGCTGCACAGTGAAGGTCAAAGATCCAAGTAAAACATATTTCTGAGTGGGGTGGGGCTTTTAGTTATATGTTTATGACGTTGTTCTCAATGTTTTTCTCTTTCCTCACAGGGAGCACCAAAAAGAGTATGCCCGAGGTGTGGTGGCGAGGTCCTGGGACTGAGGAGAAAATTCACAGCTTTACCGGCAACGCAGTGGACACCTACAGGGGTCCTTCCTACCCCCATGCTGCCATCTACATCCTGAGGCTGCGCTCCAAACAGCAGAACACCAGAGCTACAGTGTACCTCCACGAAGGCCTGGGGCCCTCGGGCGCCTTCCCCCTGCTCCCAGCTGACCCTCGAGTTCACACATTAGGTGTAGGCATGACCAGCGTCACCCTCAGCTGGGCGCCCAGTGCCTCCATCACCGGCCTCCCACACACACAGAAAAGCTATGGTTACTGTGTCCTCGTCAACCCTCACAAAAACCACCCCAGCCTGTGCGCTGCACGAGAGAGCGTGAGGGAAGAGAGAGATCAGAAACAAGAAAAGAAGGAGAGGAGGAGGAGAGTGACAGCGTGGCCGATTTTGAAAGAGTGGTGGTGGCAGCAGTGGGACTCTTACCCCGAACCCCAGAGTCCAACTTCGTCCCTCACTGACGAGTATGCTGATCTCCAGTGTGTGTGTCAGGGGGCCGACAGTGTTTGCACCGTCTCTGAGCTCCTGCCTGACACACGGTACTACTTTGACGTCTTCGTGATCGACAGGCTGAACAGGACCAGCATGGCGTACAAGGGTTCGTTTGCTCGAACACACGAGGAGGCTCGGCCGGCGATCACCACGCTCAGAGAAGGGGAGCTGAGGTGGGTGACCTTCCACGACAGAGGCTCCAACTCCAACCAGCAGTTCTTTATTTTCCGCCCTCGCGGCTTGCAGCAGAGTGGCCTCCTCACATTGCAGAGCTGCGGTGGAGGTGAAAAGGTCAAGGTCACCGTCTCCAGTAAAGGTCAGGTTTTGACCTCCCAGGCTGTGGGTGGAGATTTAGCACACATTTGGCTCCAGGGAAGTCCCTCCTATCTCATCCACTTGGAGAGAGAAGGAACTACTGCAGGTCAGATCTCTGCTGTTACAGACCTAGCTCTACCAGGAGGTCCGATGGCTTCAGTCAAAATGCAGACCTCCTCAGCCTACCACCGCAAAGGGGTCCCATCTCTGCCCTCCACCTTGCAGATCAAATCCTTCAACCGGTTGCGCGGCTGCAACAGTGTCACTCTGGCCTGGATGGGCACAGAGGAGAGAAGCCTGTACTGCGTGTACCGCAGAAAGCTGGGAAGCCGCGAAGCAGAGGCCGGGGGGGCATCAGCTTCAACTGCGCCCTGTCTGGGGCCAGAGTCCCGCTCTGACACCGAGAGGGTTCTCTGCAAGTATTTCCAGGAGCTGAATCCTCGGCGGGCCGTCACTACAGCTGTGATCGGGGGCCTGGAGCCAGGGATGGCCTATGTGTTTGATGTTTATCTAATGAGACGCTGGGGGATCCCTATTAAGTACGCCAGTAAGATGGTGAAGACCAGAAAGGAATGCTGAGCTGCCGCCCCCTGCAGGAAATTTGTAGACTGTCCCAGTTCAGGGGAGAATGCATCGGCCATGGACATGCTGTAAAGACTTACCATGAGAACGAAGCCATTTGACTGTTGTGGAGAGACTGTTTCCATAACAAGGAAATATTCCCCCCCGGAGAAACAATGGTTATATTCAAACTCCACTTGCACTATCCATGCGAGTGGATGAAACGCATATGAGAAGGATCTGCACACCAGCAAAAGTTCATAACATTTACAATACAACTTTCGTGCTTTTGTCATTTCGTTTTTCATCGTTGATCATGATTATGATGTGCCAGTTGTCCAAGTGCTTATTTTGTGTCTGGGTACAAAGGACAGATGAGGTTTGTGATGACAGAAAGTCAATACAACAACAACAACAACAAAGACTGTGCCAAATATGCAACAGAAACAGATGGGGCAATAATTGGATAACATCTGAGACAGGGGGGGTTGCAGTGTATATTTCCAGTGCTGTATATTGTACAGTCTTAAAAACACAGATGGGTGCAATCTACAGATGCTTAGTTCAAAGTCAGTGTGTATCCTTGTGTTCTGCTTTCGCATGAAGCAGTGAAAAATACTTAGTGACTTGCCTCATTGTCTTTGATGTATTCTTGTACTGCTTCAAACGCACCAATAAATACTAGGGTATCGGTAGCCTGCATTCCTGACTGAGTGATGCGTGTATTTAAACTGGACTGTCAAATTCGATTGTCTTGCTACCAAGTTGTTTTCAGACAGCTTTCACTTTAACTGTAATAGATAAGGCCTTGTGCAGCTCTGCGCCATACTAATATAATGCCACACTATTACCTCAGAAATCGTCACACTATTTTTATTTTTAACTGTTATAATTCTTATAACGTACTTTAATATACAGTTAGAATATAGGCTATTCAGATAAGTAAATTTAATCATAGATTTAGTGTTTATTTAAAATGAAGTCAGGGTTGGGTTCAAAAGAGAATATATTCAAATGTATTAATACTGCTCAATTAATAATCCGAACTGGTGTGACCAGAGTGTAGAAGTATGCTTATATTTATACCAGGCTTTGTTGAACTTTTTAACAACCAACGAACTAATCAAATTTAGTGTTTTTTATAACTTCGTGAAATCTACAACAAATACTGCACAACATATTGGCAGCACAGTGAACCCGTTATTCATATACAAATAGATCATGTCTAAAAGAAGATAGGTCAAATAAAACAACTTCTACAGTAATGTTTGATACATTTTCAAAATAAAAGCGGTCATACGTGCTCATTACATAGTGTGACGAAGTCGATAATGGGAACCAATTAGAGGACGTTTGTGTTTTTTTACGTAAGCACGTCGCGCCACGTATGGGTGTATCTGACAGGCCAGCGCGCCAAATTGATATTGCCAACAAAGGGAAAGCAGAAAATAGGACTTTTTTTTAACTTCGGCACTGTTTACCACACAGCGGTATACTGCAAAGTCTGTTAGACGCTTGAGAGTAAATACTTTTTTACGCGGTTTAAACTCGGATTGACAGACTCGGTCAGGATGGGTTTACTCGAGCGGTGCCAGGAGCTCTTCAAGACCCCAAACCTGTACGAGGTGCTGGGCATCAACAAAGAGGCAACTGAGGCGGACATCCGCAGGAGCTACTACAAAGTGTCGCTGAAAGTCCACCCGGACCGGGCTCCTGAAGACCCGCTGGCCACACAGAAATTCCAGGTTAACTCTCGTCGCTGTCGGGCGGCGCAAACATGTTGAACACAAGCAACGTTGACTTGCTAGCTAACACAGCTAACTTAAGTAGTTGAAATTAGTAATCTCCCGTTTTCCCTGAGCAATCACTGATTTAATTCCGATAATAGTATCATTGAGACTTTGTCATGTGTTTTTGGACATTGTTTTCCCGCTGATACGTTGGCCAAAGCCCATGCTTATGTGCGTTTTTGTAAGAGCTTTGTTGTAATTGTAGCTAGCTTGTTGGGTGCAACGTATTCTTGTCAGGTATGCCTATATGTTGTGAAAGACCATGCGCTTTTTATTTAGTTGTCGATTTTCCACCTGCATTACAAGCTCTTAAACAAATCCTTCTCTGTTATCAATCAAATATTAGCAATTAAATAATACAGATTAGAGGAGGGAGATATAAAAAAAAATCTTTATGTAATTTATACTGTATATTTTTTGGCATACTACATTATCTCAATACCCAATAGAACAACACTGTATAGATCTTTTTGACACATCCGTTATCATACTGCCTAAAACTAATATAGATTTGACAGTTTTTCCCCCAGCTGATGGTAACAAATGCTCACATTATATCAATAATTCAATGCATCTACACGTGCTGTTTTTATGTTACTTGTATAATAATAGCACATAACATAGATTTCAGTAAAGGCCGCAGATGTGTGTAAATGTGAGTCTCCCCTCCAGGTGTTGGGAAAGCTGTATGCTGTGCTGAGCGATAAGGAGCTGAGAGCTGTTTATGATGAGCAGGGCGTTGTGGATGAAGAGGCTGGCGTCCTGAGTCAAGACCGCTGCTGGGAAGACTACTGGAGACTGCTCTTCCCTAAGGTATTGGATCACAGCAAGCTCGCAACAATGAGTCACACACACACACACACACACACACACACACAGCGCTTTGTTATACATGTGATATTCTGTACAAGTGGAGTGAGTCACATGTTTTCCAGGAATTTTATTTTAGATGATATACAATAGACGGGGATCAAGCTTATTGTGTCACTGCACCTGCCATGGTACTACAAAATAAATGTGCCCAGGAATAAAGGTTATATTTTTCTGTTTTTAACCTATTTTCTTTGTCTCCATCCATTGCCTAGATTACGGTGCAGGACATCCTTGAATTTGAGAAGAAATATAAGGGCTCTGATGAGGAGCGGCAGGATGTGATCCAGCTGTACGTACAGCACCAGGGAGATATGAATGCCATCACGGCCTCGGCTCTGTGCTGCTCCCAGGAAGATGAGCCCAGGCTCTGCAGCATCATCCAGGCTGCCATCGATGGCGGCGACGTCGCAGCATTCCCAGCGTTTACTCGGGAGAGTGACAAGAAGAAGAGGGCTCGTAGGAAGAGGGTGAGAAATGTGTCTGCGTCAAAGCCACAAAGTCCTCACAGCTCATATTTATTTCGTGTCTTCACACACAGGAGCAGGCTCTAAAATCTTCAGTGTCAATAATGTGATTGCAATTGACCTTCCAGGCTGATAGAGAGCGACAAGAAGCGGAAGAAATGCAGAAAGAGATGGGGCTCGGTGATGAGGATGACAGTCTCGTGATGATGCTTCAGGTAATTAATGCATATGCACATGCATTTTGTTTGTTTGTTTGACTCTCAATAACCATCCCCTCTTTGTTATTTTTCAGCAAAGACAGAAGTCCAGAGAGCAGAATTATAACAGTTTCCTGTCTGACCTGGAAGCAAAATACTCCAAAAAAAGCGGTAAATCCCAAAGAGGAAAAAGAGGAAAGAAGTGAGAAGCGTACAGGCTCTGGTTATAGCAGATCAAATGTATATAATTCACCGCAGATATATTTGTTAAAGAAATAGATATGGGGTTTTAAGCATTTTAAGTATGTGCATTGGCTCCCTTCTGTATGCCTCTTTCCTTCCCCCGTGAAATGCAATGTTCTATTTTTTTGCCATTTGTCTTTTGTTGTTAGTCTTCATAAAACACAAATAAATTCATATTTATATACACATTTGTACACAGCTTTTTATTCTTTTGTATAAAACAGATTCGGAGAGAAATGCATTGGAGAAAAGCTTAGATTTTCAAGCTTTGTCACGTTTGTAGCATGGCTGTCTGATATATCATCTTAATAACGAATGAAGAGAAAACGACCCTTTGTGCAGTAACCCTGATGTTACCCATCAAAGCATCCCCACTTGGCTTTGCTTAGGTAAGAAATGATTTTCCACAAATACAGTATTTTGTACAGACACGATAAATTAATCCGATACTTATTTCCACGTTTCCTATAACAGCCTCTTCCTACATTATCTTGAGGTGTAGCACGTGAAAAGAAAGCATGTGGGCTGCAGAGATGTTCGGTCAGTGCTTATACAGCCACCACATTCCCTCTTCTGGTAAATATGATTTGAATTTGAGCTTTAATGGAGAGAAAGGCAATCAGAAACTTGCAACGTGGCATCTTTTTTTTTTTTTCTTTTACAGGGTGGTTGAAAATTGTGTTCTTATAAAAGATACAGTACCAAACTCTCATGTAGCATCAGAGAGGGGGGAAAAAGTGCTTTTTCTCCTTTCTGATGTGTTATTCCCTGCATAGTCATTTACATTTACATAGTCAACACACCGCAGAGGATAATATACAGTACATTCACATATAAATAGATATATACACATTCAGATCAGACATACATTGTCGAAATGTCCGCTCATACTGTACATGAAGATGGAGTTGCTGTTGAAAGGTATTTGTGTTTGGCAGCCACATAAGCTGATTGCTGGAATACAAAAATAGGCCTCTAACAAATACTTCACCAAAGCAGCATAATGTGAAAAAAAAGATTCTGCTACTTCTGTAAAAAAAATTACATTTAGTGGGCACAGATGCTGCAGAGAGTTGAACTTTGTTGTGATGTATCAAGGTAAATGGCTGAAGGGTCTGGAGATCAGAGGCAAACTACAAGCCAGGTCTGCTGGCTCTGGATGAGATGCCTCCCCGGGTATAAGACCGAGGTGGGGCCAGTGGAGCTATGGGGAAAGAGGGAAGATAAAAGAAAGAAATCTCAAATTAATCAACACAGACTTAAATCATCTTACCAGCAGGTAAATCTTACTTGAAGCCAGCCGCTGCCACCTCTTTCATTCATAGTTTCTCTGAGAACAAAGTCTGGATGAGTTCCATCAGCCGCTTTAATCTACTGACCTGGGACAGGGGCTTGTGGGTCTGGCTCTTCCTCGTCTTTGATGGGCGAGTGCCCCAAGGGGTGGTGGAAAAACGAGTCCAAGAAAGATGAGCTGCTGATGCCAAGACTGACGCCGGTCACACCGATTCCAAGAGAGTCTGCTGGTGGAATGAACGAATAACTTGATGCGCAAGTGATTTACTGACGTACTACAGAATCCATCTTAAAAATGAATTAGAAAAAATGTTTTTTATATATATATATATATTTATTTATTTATTTATTTAAGTTAAATTCCTGACCTGCGCCCACAGAGGCTCTGCCTGGCCGCCCCTGCCCGATGTTGTCCAATACTGTGAAGGAACGACGGTACGGAGTGTCCGACTGAAAATAAAACCACGGGTCAAATCTACCATCTCTGGCACTTAAAACCACAAAAAAAACATCATCATTGATTATGAAATGACAGAATATAAAACTATGCAAATTGATTACTTGGCATTATAAAAACCCTTCTGCTTAAGACCTAAACCTGATGGTTTAAAAAAGATAAATGTTTTCTATGTTTCTCTATATAGAAAGGCCCAAAATCATTGATCTACCACTTGTGAAAGTATGGCGTATGTATATGCACGATTCTGTGATAACTAAAAACATCTTACCCTGTATGTGTGAGTGGTGTTGGGGCGAGAGAAGATGTCCAACAGGTGGTGACGATCCCTTGGTATTGAGCTTCCAGCTTCGTCATTTATAGCGCTGTGGGCGCGGCTGGATGGGCCTTTATGGCGCTGCATGGATGGAAAAGATGCACAAATACACAGTCTTTTAAAACAGTTGGTCACTGGCTGATGCATATTGTTTATTAAGACTGTATATTTAAATGTGACATTTTGGTCTTACTGGTATTTCTAAAACCTTTTCTTTATTTAGAAATTATTATTTAGAGGTGCTGTAAAGAGTTGTGTTTCAGTGGTGTTATCCTGTACCTGTGCATGTTTGGACTGCGGCCCTGAGTGAGATGACTCGGGGTCTCCGGTGCTGATGGGGGGAAGGAGTGTGTTCCTGCTCAGAAGCAACAGCGGGGACGTCAGGCGGTCACTGGCTGTGGGTCTGTGGAGGAAGACACACACTTCAATAAAAACAGCAAATACAGATAGATAGATAGTTCCATGCTGCATCGATGGTGCTAACTATACTTCTCTCTGAAAAGGCCGTGGGAGTTGTGAAAACTCACAGCTAAGGTGTAAGGATGAAAGTCAAAGTTAGAATTTTCCTACTTGTGAAAACAGGTAAAACCACAAAATATTTTATACTTCAGTCTTCGATCTTCTCATCCAACTCTCGCGAAGAAAGCGAATTAGCAAATTTCCTAAAATATCAAACTATTCCTTTTAAATCACGACCTCTCGATATAAGACACAGAATAATTGACATTCAGCATGAAAGGAAATCTATGTGGAACACTTTACACTATTACTTTCCCCCATAGCTCACAGGAAGTTCACCTGTGAAGTTGGTTTCACACATGAAACTTCTATCACCCCCCCCACACACACACACACACACACACACACACACACACACACACACACACACACACACACATACATTCTGCTGCACAGAGCCACAAGGCACAAGTTGAAAGGGAGTCTGGTTTCAAAGTAATCTCTCTCTCTGCTTCTGCACAGCTTCAGACACTGTAGCGGAGAATGAGGGCGTAAAGTTTGGGTGGGGTTCGTACGATGCCTCAACTCACAGACGTGTCCCTCGTATGACCTCATCCATGGACCCTGCCGCGTTGGACTGACTCAGGCTGGGAACCAGTGGCAGGAGGGTTCGGGGGGGAGGGTTTCTGCGTCTCGCTGACTGTGCTGGACGGGACAGCGAGGAAGAGCTCTGCTCCAGCGTTCGGCGAGGCCGAGGCTTGTTGGAGGGGACCACACTGGAGCCTGGTCTGTGACACGCCCGCTCTTCTGGCTCCCTGTGGATGGGAAGGAGAGAGTGGAGCACAATCGATGAATGGTGCATTTCCACCTGCTGCCAGTTGACTGCGCTTTCTGCCAAACGAGGTGTTAAGACCAGGGGACAAAAATAAAAAAGTGTCCATACTGGTTTCTGTCCAGCACACCCAGGTTTCTCTGCTGCAGGGGGATGCTGTGGATCACGATCAGGTCATTCAGGTTGTGCTGGGTCGCTGCTGCTCCTACAGGGACCCTTACAGCCTGGGGAACGGTGTGAGATGAAGGGGAGAAGGTAATGAGGCAGGGAAGGTGTGGGAGGGTAAAGGAAAAGGATGAAAAGAAAAGAATGCAAAAAGACAGGAATGATTAAGGTGGCAAGGACGGAGAAAGGTGAGAGAGGACAAGAGACATAATATATGGGGAAAGGACACTTAAATACAAATAAGGTATAACGTATTTTATTTATTTTAAGGCCAGTGGCCACACGATTAGTTAATTCAACATATTGTCAAAGAAATGGTTATTGATCATGCAGTGATGTCAGGAGGACCCCGTATCAGCTGTGCCACCAACCAAAAATAGCATCCACTTGAAATGCAACAAAAACAATAACTAGCAAAACAAAGCATTCCAACATTCTCACTGTGAAAGAAAAGAAAGATGTACAGACAATCAAAGTGGTTGGAGTTGAAAACAAGTTGCAGTTAATTCAAAAGATAAATGGTGGTGATGATTTCAAGTTAATCAACAGGCACAAGCACATTTATTATTAAAGAGATAAAGATAATGAGCCGCCATGGACGGCGTGCACACAACACGCCGCCATTTTGGCTCTAAGTGAGGGCGTTACATACAGTGGAAGGCCTTTTCTGCTTTTTGGATTTCCGTCTGGACTTGTGCTTTGAGCCCCTTGACTTTGTGTTCTTTAAAAGGGGAGAAAGGCATGAGCAAAGGATGACAGCGGGTAAGGGTGAAAGGAAGGAAGAAGGGTAAAGAACATAGGAGGGACAGATAATAAAAAAACAGAGAAAGAAAGAAAAAGAATGAGTGAAAGAAAGAAGGACGGAACAAAAGGGGAAACAGAAGGTCCACAAAACACATTGGCAAGGTGAAGGGCAAACGGTAAGGAGGGAAGGAAAGAAAACAGTGACAAGTAAATGAACTGGAAGCACTGAAAGACTGAAAGAGCAACAGGCAGGGGTGGGAAAAAAAGTGAATTGTGGAACAGAGACGTGACTCTAAAATCACACGTCATCAAAGACTTCACCGTTAGGGGCGCTGACACTCTCCTCGGGGGTCGATCCACACCGGTACTGTATTTATTAGCATTCATCTTTTCACCATTTTCTCTTCATACTATATATCACAGTCACTATAAAAGTGAAAACTCAAGGTAAAACTTGCCCTGAAATGTGCTGTAGTCATTGTCATGTCATATATACAAATGGTCACAAATTATGATACAAAAAATGATTATGACTTCAGACCACTGACCTGGAACTGCAGGCCAGCTGTGAGCGGGGGCACCCTGCTCTGGCCAAGTTTGGGCAGCATCGTGGGCAGCATGGAGAGCAGCATGAAGGGATTCTGGGAGTTTTGCTGCTCGGGGATCAAGTTCCCAGAAATCTTTTCGTCATCTGCCGATCACACGTACAATCACTGCCAAACCCAATGTGTGGATACAAATGGACATTTGTTCATCTAGGTTTGGGCTGATGCATTCAAAATAGTTCAAGTTCACCTACTTGAGGTGCAGCATTCCCAGTGGCGTTGAACCAGCTCTTTCATCCAGCCAACCAGCTGCCACCACACATCATCGAACAGAAGGTCGAGAACAGCTTGACGGCGACACCGGTATGGCGAGACAGGGGGCAGACAGTGATGCCTCCGACCCGACTCCGAACAATCCTGCTCCCACTCGTCGGCCCTGTGGAAGACAGTTACAGTAACTCAATACACTGACAGCAGCCGAGGTTTCGATTTGGTTTCTGGGATCAAAACGTTACTGTGTAGCAAGTGGAGTAACTCACAGGTCCCTGCTGTCAAAAGCCAGGTATTCCTCCATCAGACCCTCCACTTCAATCACTCTCGGCTTGTCGTGACCGCTGGAGCCGCCGGAGGAGCCAGCGGGCCCAGCGGGCCCATCCAGCTCTGCTGGGGAGGACTTGTTCAGCGCCGCTCTCCTGCCCTGCACATTCAACCTTTTTACCCAAAACAAGGGTACACGCAGTTAAGCACCCTCATTAAATGGTGTGCTCACAGACACAAGCTTGCACATGCTGTATGTTTTTCAAAAAATTTGAAATAAACTGGAATCCAACTGACAACTCCAGGCTGAAAACTAAAAAGCCTGACTTCTACAGTATACACAAGCTTACACTGACACACTGTTAGTTGACAGGTCCCACCTGCGACAGGTTGACTCTATGTCAGCACTGGTGTTTCAGGTTCGGCAGATGCCGTGTTGAGCCATTTTCAACCCACGAATTGACGATTTTTATAAACGTGGTAAGAAATCTAAATATCAACACCAGAACTGATGCGTTTCATCACAGTACAGTCATATCATTTAGTTTAAAGCTCTAAAAACACATTTCAGTGTGCAGTGCCTCCTTAAAAGCAACTATTCCTCACAGCTAACCAACACAACTTTGACCCACAGACTTGATTAACAAGCCAGAGCATCTAGGTCACAAAACCACAGAGTCAACCCCAGCTCCTCTATAATTGATGCACACACACATCAGTCATCTGGACAGCCAGCCAACAGCCACTCAAATGTCTTTAAATGATAATTTCTTTAAACCACAAAATGCAATCTGCCTTTGCATCCCCTTAAACTTAAACTTAAGGTTTCACATCACAAACATATTCTATTAGACCACAGCCTTAATTAGGCAGTGTTATTTGTTTTGAAAATAATTACCTTCCATCAGGGTAAATGTATCTAACAGGTGAACTTTGACCTCGCGCACCCTTCTTCTACCAGACTAGTGAGTGCAGTTAAGACTTACTCTGTGCTGTCCTTATCTTTCTCCTGGGACTTCACGCTGCTCTCTTTGCCTGCTGACGGGCTGCTGGCAGAGCTGCCTCTCCCTGAAGTAGCATACCACTGGAAGCCCTCATCACTGGGACACATCAGCTGAGTTCCCAGTATCCTGAGTGACACACACAATGAATGCATAAATAATGTAATTGTGTTTTAATACAAAAATTGAATGTTTTTTCAGGTTTGTCTCCACAATCAGCATTGATCTTTGATCCCGCTGCTGCCCTGTTTCACTCAGAAGTGAAAGGTCGGGAGGTTGGTAGGAAACGGTGGCTAACGTACCGAAGATGTGGGAAACGTGTGGCCCAGAGCTGACATTCATCCTGGAGCCCCTGGAGTATCCCTCCTCCGCTGCCTTTCCCCTCGTACAGCTCTTTGTCGATCTCCTCAAACATTTGCTGCACCTGCCGTGAAGCCGCCTTGTCAAACTCCTTTGGGACAGAAAAACAGAAAGCGACAGAAACACAGGAGGGAAAGCTAGTCATTCCTCTGTTCTCATACACCGACTCTACGGCTGCTTTTCAGCCTGTTCGGCAGTTACTGGCAACACATCTCCATTCTTTTCTTTTTTTTCCTCACTACAAGCTTCAACATGCATAACAATTAGCTCCTACAGCCCACTGGGATGTGTGTTTGTGTTTGTGGTCAAGCTGCTATAACAAAAACATGAGAGAGAGAGAGAGAAAGATGTGAGTTAAGAGTGATTTTGTGTAATTTGTTTTTTCTAAGAAGCAGCTTGAGAAAACAACAAACTAAATACATCGTCCTCGAAAAGTTTTATAGCACCAGTTGAGGCTAGAAAGCACAGCGTAATAACAAGCCAATACCCGGTGGAATCAGGCCTTGAATATACAAAGAAGCAGCAGACAAACAAGGCATCTACCATACAATACAGTGACTGGTTGCACGTTGGTCCATGGTTTTTCACAGGTTTGCCAAAAGGTGACAAATGTTAGTAGGTAAATCAAAATCTGACATTAAAAAGGTGCAGGACGGTATGTTTGTGAAGTCCTTTCATGTTTGCAACAGTATAACAGAGATGACAGAAAAACGCTAGTGAGAGTACTCGAGTCTGTTTCTGTTTCGAGAGACAGAGCAAGGACGGCATCATCGCTTCACATTAGGATAGTTTCTGCACGAGTAGACTCACATCGTAGCCCCAGGAGAAAACAGAGCTCCTCTCTGTGGAGATGCCCGTGCCTGTGGAGCTGTGGATACCTGACCAGTACTGGTTGGAGTCGACCGAGATGACGGTGGAACAGTCAGAGTGGCCTGAGGCAGCAGACGTCTCTGAGCTGCGTAGAGACGACAAGGAGGTTGTGAAGTTTGTGTACAGTTTTAGATGTAATGTTTCATCATCATCAATGTATGTTTCCGACAGCTTAACCACCACCTTGTTTCACACAAGCCCAGTAAATTATATAAACCAGATATTTGTTATGTGGCTGAGGATCATAGGCAAGGTTTCAAAGTGGAAAATAAATGGCAAATGCCTAAGTAATTGAATATTCCAGCAGCCTACCTCATTATTTATTCTTTTAACTGCACATCTGAAGGAGGCAATGCGATATCAATTTATCCACTGCTTCTGAGTGTCTTGTTTCACATAGCAAGAGCCCTGAGAATCAGCTGTCCACTAAAGATGGTGTAACATTACAAAACACACGAGCAAGAGTATGTGTACTAGTTGCAAAAGTAGTTTGGACTTATTGTGGCATTGCCAAGGTTTGTCTCTTTGCAGAACAAGCCAGGCCTGCCGTTGGGTGTAGAACGACCAGGACTCAGTTACCTATTGTGAGCGGACACAGCTTCCTGAAGGTCATGGAGGTAGCGCTGTGGGGTTTGGTTATCGTCTGCTTCCTCTGGGAGAGGGTGGTGGTCAAGGCTGCTTCTGGACAACCCACGGCTGCATAAAAGACAGATTGAGAGCATGAATGAAAAACACTTGAATTAAAACAAGTGAAACACCAGTGACAACAGAGCGAGCTGACCAAATTACAGAAAAGATATGATGATGATGATGATGTTCTGTACCCATGGGTCTTTGTTATCATGTTGATGCATCTGTGTAAAAAGACCATAGTCTAGGTTTTGAATGTCTTAGCCCTTATTCTTCAAATGGTAAGGTGGCTTGGTAGTTTTAAAATGTTGTTTCAATCGAGTTGCTGGACATCATCATTTATATATAAACCTGACTAAACCAGGCGACAGACCTTGATGTGGCAGATGGTCTGTCACTAACAGGATCAATACAAATATTATTTTCCACTGTCATTCGATATTGATGGACAAGGCGATCACTCATCTCACTTCCTCCCAGTGTAGAATAACATCATCCGGCCCCTGACCGCAGAAAACATTGTTTACAACGGTTCAACACATTCAGCAGTGACACTTAATCTTCGGTACTTACATCTCAAGTTTGTGCGATACAGGTCTTCTGTTGTATCGTGAAATCATTCTCCTTTGTCTTCTTTTTATGGGCTCAAGCTATCGTCTCTCATTCTTGCCTCCACGTCCTGGACTGGCTGAGAACAGTGTAGAGGGAGGTCTGACATTTCCTCTAGTCCGCAGATTAACACCCTTAGTGGACAGGGCTTTGGCTACAGATGCTAACGTTGTTTCTAGCTGCTGCAGCTAATGTTAGGAGGAAGCTACGTCTAAATATAAAATAGCTAACGTTACATGAACAGGGACAGATATAACATCAACAAGGCACGTATAGCATTGAATAATTCCTCAATTTCCTTTTCGATAAACCGTGCTACAATAAATTTGCATCCCGTGTGGTCCAGAAGTTGGCTATAGGTTTACATCTTAAAATACATGACTGTATAATGTTAGAGAAGCCAGATATCGCCACTATAGTGGATTTTCTTTGCTAATGTTAGCGCCACCAACAACAATAACACGGCTGTCATGGATACGCAGTTTCGTATACCTGTGGTCTCACGGGAAATAGATTTCGGACTGCCATAAAATAGCCGTTAAACCATTGGCTATTTACCTACAACTCCCAGAATCCATTGCGACAACGTGATTGCGTTTCTGAAATGTGTCCCTTTCGTCGTCGTTGTGGACGATATACAAAATATAAATTATGTAACAAATTATTCGAGTCTTATTAAATGCTAGGTAGAAATATGTTTTATTTTCGATGTAGCTTGGCTATTTTTTAATCTACAGAACAGCGAAAACGGCTTGTTTTGTAAATCAGGAACTGTTATTCGTTACACCATTGGTCGAGTCGAGTAGAATTCATAGTAGGACCTAAACAGTGACAGATGGCGTGATTGCAACGTACGGAGGAATGAGAAAAGTTTCATTTGTTCTCGCATTGAAATCCTTCCTGACTACATTGACAGAACAAAACAAGGTAAGACTGACAGACCCTTCAGAGAGATTGTTCTGATTATCATCGGTAGTATATTGTTAGCAGTTCGCTGTTACCTAGTTGACTGAGCCTTTAACTAATGCTAATATTAAACTCTTACTTTCTATATAGCACTACAATGGACGCCATGCAGAGGAGAGTGGTTCAGGAGGACATGGTTCAGTACAAACTCTTCTTGATTCAGCCAGAGGGTTCAACCTCACAACAGTCTGAGGAACATCTCGTAAATCTAGTAGAGGAGATCGTGGCAAAGCTTGCCCCGCTCCTGATACAATACATATGGCAGCATCAATCATTCAACCTCAAGTATTATCCTGAGAAAGGTAAAGTCTTGTCAACACATCAGAGATGAATTGATTAAAATATTGGTATAATTTGGCTTTTCTTGGTATTGTTATCCACATTAAAGACTCGTATGTTTTTTAATTTTTTTTTATTGACAGGAGATGTCCCTGCTCACATTGGAGGTAGCACTCAGTTTGGGGACAATGTCGAGGACGAGTGGTTTATTGTTTACCTCCTGCAGAAAATCACAGAGGCCTTCCCAGAGCTGGCAGCCAGGTGAGACAAAATGTGCTTTGAGAACCCAACTAATTATTATTATAGATTTTTTTTGCTTCTCTGCTTGTAACTTCCATTTGATGCTTGTGTGTGAAGAGTTGAGGACAACGATGGGGAGTTTCTTCTGATTGAAGCAGCAGATTATCTTCCCAAGTGGCTGAATCCAGACACCAGTGAAAACAGAGTGAGTCCTGATGATATGGCAGATTAGATGACTTTTTTTTTATAGTTGATGAGTGAGTGAGTGAGTGTCTTCATTTCTCCACTTGTTGTCTTTTGCAGGTCTTCTTCTATAGGGGAGAGTTGCATGTTCTGCCCCGTCCCACCAAATCCAGTCCAGTGGGTGTCTCAAAAGATGTGGTACCACGTGTGGCACAAGCTCTAGCACTGCTCTCCACCCACCCAGAGGCCTGTCAGGCAAGCCCCAAGATTTGTTCAGCCCTCAGGAAGCGACTAGAGGGGTGAGAGGACGTCTTTACGTGTTAATGGGCAATTTTAATACACAGATTTCTTTACATAGATCTGTTGCAAAGTCAACATTGTTGCCTAACTTATATGCTTTCTGCTAGGGATGTACTCACCCAATCCTCAGTATCAGTGTCTGTTGAGAAAAGCCGCATTGAATAGAATATTGTTTCTGACTTTTGTGCAGCCTGCCTTAAAGAGAAGTAGCAACATGATAACAAACGTAGCAACATCAGCTGCCTGTGGTCATATTAGCTCTATATTTTTTTTAAAGACTAAAAAAATTAAATGTCAGAAGGCAAGGTTTCAAGATGCAGATTAATGTAGGATCACAAATGAACAAAGCTTATCAATCTCCACTTTGCCCTTAGGTACCCAGAGAAGATTAAAACGGGCCTCCATCGCGCCCACTGCTTCGTACCTGCAGGTATTGCCACAGTGTTGGCACAGCGACCAGACCTGGTTGCCCCTGCAGTGTCAGCGTTCTACCTGCGGGATCCAGTAGATCTGCAGGCGTGTCGAAGCTTCAAGACCTTTCCTCCTGATGCACAAGTGCTCACCTCGGTAATCACACTTACAAATTCATGATTGTAGCGGTCTAGGCAAAGAGACTAGGTTGACCTCGTTTTAAATTAAATATTCTTATTTCAAAATATTGCTTTGACGCGTGTTTATAAACATGTTATTCCATGCACAATACTGTAATCACTCTTTTTGTTTTTGTTTTTCATTAGCATGTTTCAGCTTTTGTGAAATGTCTTTAAAACCTTTATGCAAGGTTTTCACACATAACCGTGTGTGTGTGTGTGTGTGTGTGTGTGTGTGTGTGTGTGTGTGTGTGTGTGTGTGTGTGTGTGTGTGTGTGTGT